>RCHF01000087.1:0-58434 GCA_003987895.1 Neonothopanus nambi
CTATATGACTGTCTGATTATCCATTTCGGTATGAGAGAGGTTACGCCTTAGCATAATGTTAAACCTGATCATGAGTGCAGCGGACCCTGCATATCTGGAGAAAGCCAACTGGGGTGAGCCACAACATCTGACTAAAAAGCAAATTAATAAGGATTTTTCTAGTTTTTGCTACAGGTTGGTCTCCTTTATCGTCACTCAAATTATTCATCTGAATTTCCTTAGATCCCGCCTTGACGGTGAGTGATAACGTATTCACTTTCTTATCTTGAACGAAGCCTGTTTGGTATTTAGGCCATCATCGCCGGATTTGTGCAACTGTTCTTTGCCTGGAGAGTGAAAGTGCTCGCCCGCAATTGGTGGATTGTCTCAGTGCTCATCGTGTCTGCGGTAGTGGGCTTAGGCGAGTTGTTAATAATCCTGAATTCCTTTCTCCTCATTATTTATTCAGTTGGTGGCATCGTGACCGCCTGTGAGATTCGAGTCACACCCTACTTCGTAAACTTCAGGGATTTTAAGGTTGCTCTCTATCTATTTGTATGCCTATCTTTTGTACTGAACCGTTTTACCAGTGGATTGTTATAGTGTGGCTAGGCGCCTTGTGTTTTGGAGATGTATTAACCACTGTCGTCCTAGTCTGGCATTTGTGAGTATTTCGTTCTCCATCGTGCAAACCTATTTTGTTCATTCATCATTTAGGGTGATATTGCTTGCTCTGATTGTCATCCATCGCTTCTGATTGCTGATAGAGGAGGAATAAATCTGGCTTTCGGAGGTCGGATAACCTTGTCGATCGCCTCATTCGTCGTCTGTATTTCTTGTCTGATCTAGGATGCATGAACTCACATCGTATTCCAGTCACCGTTCAAACAGGCTTAATTACAACTTTGTGTGCTTCTGTGGACCTTATCGTGTTTTTGGCTGATGTACGTACCCATAACGGATTCGCAAGGCATTACTCCTCTCTCAACTGCACCATACACTTCAGCCGACTGGAACGTTTGTATCGTCAAATTTTGCTCCTGTCCTCTTCCCTTTCTGACGAAAAATCTCCAGACATTTGATCTTCAATTTTCCTCTCTCCAAGCTTTACACGAATTCGCTTATGAGCAGCCTCAATTGTCGCGGTGCATGGACCCAGAGCAGATCATGCGACAAGTTCAATGACTACATTCCACCCAATATCAGCTCCCACAACAGGGACTCACGGGCAATACCTTTTGCGCATGTCGAAACGCACGAAACGGAGATTCAAGACAGCAACGACGTCAATGAAGAGCTTCAAGAGATTACGCCGCAGTCAAGCATCATGTTCAGGTCAACAACTCTTCCTCACCTTGGTATCGACGGAAGGAAGGAAAGGGCTTCTAAGCTTTCGTTTCAGTCGACGTTACTAAGGAAGACAGGTAGCTTTGACCTGGTGTAAATTACCGAAGGGTATCAAGATTGTTTTGGGGATTTTCGTGCCTTCCTGGGATCCGCCTGCGTCGATATTAGTTATTTATTATCATTTTCGTTTGAAGTGTAATCCTTTGAAATGTGGACCTTTTTTTCATTATTCTGCGTCTCGATGAGAGCTGTAGGGAGGTGCATGAATTGAGTGGAGTCTGCCGGTATGCGGAGCATGACTTCCAGTACCAGCGTCACTGAGTGAAGTATGCAATGTCTCGAATTTTCATCATTTATCGTGCAACTTCCCTCTCTTGTAAATTGACGTGCTCATTATCAGTATTATATGAACAGTCGCCCTCCGTCGATACATCTCATCTCCGTGTCTGTTCACAATGACATACAAAATTCGGAAAGCAGTCTGTAACGCTTCGATACCAAATACAACACCCAAAACAAACTCAATATCTCCCTCCSCTCCCACCGCCTCACCGACTTCCCTCTCGTCCCTCTCGTCCCTCTCCCCAACGTCCGCCACCACGTCCCCACTCACCATGTCCACCACCTCCACCACCACCGCCCCCTCCTGCACTTTCACCGTTCGCGTAAGCATAACCATTGCTATTTCCATGCTGGCCCCAGCCGTCCCTATCCCTATCCCTATAATCTCTATCCCTCTCTCTTGCACCACTGTCTCCAGATCCAGGTCCAGACCCGAACCCAGGAATAAAACCACCTTCCTCATCTCCTCCTCCGCCAGTATGTCCCTGCCGTGAATCAAACCCATTTTCCATGCCTCGTCCACTGTACCCCCCATCCTCCTCTTTCCACACTCCACCTCCGCCTCCGCCTCCACCAGCACCTCCCGTCCCGAACCCCGGTACGGCTCCCCCTGCACTTCCCGCTCCACCACCAAAGCCTGGTACCCCGCCACTCCCAAAGCCAGGTACACCCCACCCCACCCACTCTTGCTCTCCATCTCCTTCCCCTTCCCCATCCTCCCCCTCTGCACCCTCTCCAGCACCAGCAGCAGGCGGAGGCTTCTCCCCACCTGCCAAAAAAACTTTTTCCTCGCCCCTCTCCCTACTCCAAAACCTCGTCGTGTGATCATTTGACGCAGAAACCAGTAGGTGTCCCAGCGGATGAAAAGATAACGACCAGACATTCGAATCGTGTGCTTCTGTCAACGTTGCGCGGGGTGTTGTGGTTGGTGTTGGTAGAGGTGGTAGTGGGGCTGTGGTGTTTGATGAAGCGTTGGGGGAGGTCGCGGTGGTGGTGGAAGGGTGGGAGGGGTAGAAGGATAGGTCTGAGGAAGATGAGGATAGGTCCCAGTGGATTATGGATCCTTCTGAACCACCTGAGACGAGGATTGGGTGAATTGGGTGCCAGGCTACGGCTGTTGAGCGTGGTTGTTAGTATGATCGTTCCGTACGTGGAAATTAGGATGAAGAGCGCGCATATATAGATACTTACAACAAACTTCTTTCTTATGTCCCTTCAATATTCTAAACTCCTTCATAGCGCGTATATCAAACACACGGACCGTCTGATCGCGCGAGGCGCTAGCTAGCTGGTGGCCATTAGGCGACCACGCGAGAGCTTGAATCGTATTTTTATGTTGATGACTGTTCGTCAAAAGAAAGAAAATGAGTGACCGAAGGTTGAAAAGAAGAAATAAGAAAACATCACTCACAGAGTACTAAGCACCCCACCAGTCCTGGGATCCCAAAACTTGATTAAATTATCCTTACTCCCGCTCACCACCAACCCCTTCGTAGGATGCCACTGCACACATTTGACATCCCATCCGTGCCCCTCAAGTACCCTCTCAACCCTACTCTCCTCAAACCCCCAAATCCGCACGGAAGAATCATCACTCCCCGTAGCAAACCTCCTGTCATCCGGGCTGAAACTCACTCCCCTTATAGCTTCGCGTGAGGAAGATCCCTGCCAAGCGGTGAGATTGTTCATGTTGGGTTCAAAGTATTTTATGACGCCTGATTTATCGGCAGAGACTAGGTAGGAACCAGAGTGTGTGAAGGAGAAGGTACAGATTGAGGTGTCGTGAGCTTGGAGGATTGTTTCGAAGTTGAAAGTTAGGCCGTTCCAGAGAGTGAATTCGCCGGAGGTAGAGCCAGTTAGAACCCGACGACCTTCGGGTGTCCACTGTGCAGGAAATGAGTAGGTATTAGTAGCGGAGGCTGGGAGAAGATGCTTACAGTAACAACATTAACTGGACACCGAACTTTATTAGTTGAGGTATGAACGAACTTGGTACATAGCGAAGTAGAGGCATTGTCCGGGTATGCTTTAGGTGGTAATAGCTACAATTTTTTCACTATTCATTAGCTAACCCCACAACGATACAAGTGTTAACTCACGTCGATGATAGACGAAGGACATGGCCTCAGATTGGGCACATATGAAGGATTAGACCTAAGTTTCCTCAACTACTACAATTAGCATCCTCCGAGACACCAAAACATCAAACACCTACCAGCCCCCACTTCCCCATTCCTCCATTATAGTCCACTGTCCTCCTGGGCCTAGTCTTCTTCATCCCAATCCCAATGACCTTTCCATTCGCATCAACAAATTGCCTCCCAGCAGCAGCATACAGCTCTTCCTGAGCTTTCGAATCATCAGGCGGTGGTTGAGGCGGGTTCAAATAGCGCTTTGGTGTCCAGTCAAGATGGGGCGTTGGGTAAGAATAAGGAAGAGAAGTAGAAGGAAGGAGTACAGGTAGAGCCTGTGTGCTCATCTTGTCGTGTATTCCAGCAATTTCAGGCCGTTTTCAATGCGACCTCGAGATGAGGTTACATAGATTACATAATCATTTCTACCTCAGCTGTAAACGCCCATGCAACGCCCATGTCATCTTCAAACTTCAATTTGTTCTTCGAGTCATTCAGCTTCTATGAATAGGTTCGATTTCTTGGATATTAGTACTATTTTGCGCTCATGCTAAGCGTGCAGTACTGGAATGAACAGGAAATAGAACTTGAACCCAAGTTTCAGCGAACTCGTTCCGCTTCTAGCTCATGATGGGCGTTTGAGGAAAGAACAGGTTGTGGGCATTCGATTAACCTTGGTTGACCCTGCAGATAGCTCGGACTCCCGCCCCGTTTCACTGGTCCGAGTTCGTGTAAGTACTAGCCTTAACTGTCGGAGAAAGACGGAATATTAAGCTTGCAATATCTCCTTGTAGGCGTAGACGGGGTTCAAGAAGTACTGTAAGTGACTCCAAGGTACCTCGTGGACTTTTTTCTGAATTCCCAACCCCCAAGGATCAGGACAAAAAAGTTGACCACCGACGCATGCAGCAACTTGAAGGACTCAGTACTTAGCAATGACGCGATGCCCGGTATACGGATACACCACAACCTATAACCAGCTATCGATCCATCGATATCAGAACCCACAGCCTGAGGTTTCGCACTAGCAGGAAGCGTCAGAACAAAGTACTTAGGTCCAATAGAACTCGAGCGGGGCATCTCGTCTGACTAGCCGACTTGAGGGAGCTTTACTAGTGATCCAGGTATGTTTTGCACGTCATACATGTATACATACTTACAGTACTTACAGCAACCATCAGTCTTCTCCCGCTCAGAGGTAGAGGTATCGAGAATCAGATATCGATTTTGATGCGGATACGGATGCGAGCTTTGTGAGGTCGTGTGCGCGCAGAGTCAAGGAGGGGGCCGAAAAAATTTACACTTTTCCCAGTGGCGTTTGGAAGCTGCTGGACACAACGAGGATATTATAAGATGTGGGGCGTTCCCTCAAGAATCAATTGGCTGAGCAAGAACTTCTCCCGCTTAGCCTGAGAGATGCGAAATTTGGGACCGACGATCATGAACGTGGGGCAACCATTCTTTCAGGGTCTCAAGATTCGACAATGTAACGAATATACCCGAGTAACGCTTGTCCGAATCGTTGCGGTTCGTTCTCAGTTCTGAGCCAGGAGGAGAACCAGACTGCGAGTACTGTGAGAGAGTCAAGTGTAAGTCATCTTCCTAGACCCAGTTCTGCCAATTTACTTACATACGAGAAAAGAAAATACCAAAGGTCAATGACTTTCGGTAGCAAACGGAACAGAAACAAATGAACAAATGTCGAGCTAAAAACTCTAAAAATGAAATATTTTGTAGATCCTCTGTTGCAGTTGGTGGCGTTCGGCTTTTCGGTCAGGCCTCGGTGTTATGATCCCGAATTGTATTACATAATCCCTCGGTCTGATCGGCCCTGATCTCCGTCTGGTGGCGTCCAGTGGTGATCTACCATCACTCCTCCTTGGTTCCTCCTAGGCCTACTGGCAGGCAGACACAACGGGCAGATGCTCATGGACAACAGTCACGATCCACCAACACAACCCACGGATCCCCGGAATCGCGTACTACGGACTCAGTAGTAATGAATTTTTATCTGGAACTGTGAGCACTTGACTGCATAACAAGCTTTAATAGGCCTAGGGCTTCCAAGAATCCGACTTATTATTGTGTGTTCTCGACTCTTGTTAGGATGGACCTTCCATGATATCGCTATCTTAGCCTATCGTATCGATTTTAGACGCAGACTTGGACATGAGGATCGCATCGATATCGGCATCTGGGATGCCAGAGTGACGGAAGCCGCGATACATGCAGCATACTGCTGCTGGTGTACCTTTCACTTGCTATGAAATCGGTAGTACTAGTCTTACGGGGATGATAGAGTTCTGCTTTTACTTTGCTTTGCCATTGGTTCTTCAGACTCCAGTGAGAATCTGGGACTTCAAGCTTCAACTCTAGTCCGAGACGGGAATCTTCAAGGAATTTATCCAAGTGGAGATCTAGCGAGAAGCAGGGAGATACAATGGCAGGAGACTCAGAGGTATGTTCTTCCATTGATATATGAAAATATCCGCGGGTTCATATGATTATGGACTCAGTACTCAGGTCTCAGAGTTGGATACGAGGTTGGCCCGGGGCGTCACGGAACTTGAAACGCTAACGAAAGTGCTTTGTGAAAGTTTCGGACGCGAATGTATGCATACGATTCAAGCGCTGCGTTTGTCAGACACGTAAGTGCTCTCCCGTCTATACTGGAGAAGAGAAGATATTCTTAGAAGTTCCTGACATCAGTTCATTATTTGGCGGAATACCGAGATCCGTATTATCGATACTCCTGAACATAAACAGAAAGCGAGGTATGTATCACGTACATACGAATAAAAAGGAGAAAAGAGAGAGGTGAATCGTGACTGTAGAACAAAAAAGGATAACTTTACTGAGAACTCTAGGAGCCCGTTGGTGTCGGCAACGATACGGCTTGACGTTGGTGACGCTTTTAGGAATACAAGGCTCCACTCCACCTCGCTTTAGATTGGAGTCGCAAGAAGGTACTCGGCGGAGAGGGCTGACGTAGCTTCTCCATATATCCTGGATATGCTCCTTCAACTGCGGTGCTGGTGGGCTCTGCGTATAAAAACCCAATGAGCTTCGTTTGAAGTCATTGTGGCCACACCGTACCACAAAGCACACCTACATTCGACATGTCTCTTAACGAAAAGGATAAAGAATGCGCTTCTACTCTCACAGCTTCAACCCCCGCTAAACGACCTAGCGAGGATCAGCTCTCCGTTCACCACTACGAGCAGTCTCCGGTCGTGGCAAGTCCCCGTCATGGTCTCGGTCCTGGCGGGGTTAGTTTTGCCGGCAACAAACGCGAGCTTACACCCGACCAAGCCTGGGACAAGCTAGGCTACAGCTTTCCGACATGGAGAAAATGGTCTATCCTCGGTGTCATCTTCATCGTCCAGCTTTCTATGAACTTCAACGCCGCCGTCTACCCTAATGTCGCTCAGGGTCTCTCGGATCACTTCCACATAAGTCTACCGGCGGCACGAGTAGGACAAATGATCTTTCTCGTGGCGTACGCGTTTGGGAGTGAGCTTTGGGCGCCTTGGAGCGAAGAGCTCGGAAGGTGGCCCGTGCTTCAGCTTAGTTTGTGCCTGGTTAACAGTTAGTACCCTGTTTCCTTCGCTTCCGATAAGTTCCTTACTTAAGTATTGATACTTCGCAGTTTGGCAGATACCTTGTGCACTAGCTCCGGCTTATCCGGTCATTATCGTCTTCCGCTTCCTCGGTGGTCTCTCCTCCGCCGGAGGGTCCGTAACCCTCGGTATGATAGCAGACATGTGGGACATGGACACCCAACAGTTTGCTGTAGCCTTCATCGTCTTTTCCTCTGTCGCAGGCTCATCTATCGGCCCTGTCGTCGGAGCTTTCATCGAGGCGTTCCTCCCATGGCAATGGAACTTCTGGACTCAGCTCATTTTCGGCGTGTTCACTCAGGCAGTGCATTTCCTCGTTGTGCCTGAGACAAGAAGTAGTGTTATTCTCGATAGGGAGGCGAAAAAGAGGAGGAAGGCGGGCGAGGAAGTTTACGGGCCCGGTGAGCTCAAAGAGAAGAGGTTTGAGATGAGGGAGATTTTGAGGACTTGGGCTAGGCCGGTAGGTTGCTTTCCCTCACAAACCCGAAGCAGATTTCTTACTGATCCGGATGTGCATATATGCATAGTTTGAGATGTTCGTTCGAGAACCTATCGTCTTATGCCTTAGTCTCCTCTCAGGATTCAGCGACGGGCTTATTTTCTGCTTCATGGAAGCGTTTTCGCCTGTCTATAAACAGTGGGGATTCGGGACCATACGGCTAGGGTTGGCTTTCATACCGTGAGTGTCCATTTGTTCTTTATCAACTTTCTTGAATGTTTATTGAGATGGTGCTATCATATGTAGAATCAATGTGGGCTATGTCATAGCATACCTCTCCTACCTTTACCCCATCATGAAATACCGTAGGCTCCTGCGTACCAACCCCAAGGCAGTCACACCCGAAACGAGGCTGTGGTGGTTGCTGTTCAGTGAGTGGCTCGTTCCCGGCTTTTCTTAGTAGACTCCAATGCTCATGGAACACTTTGCTACGCAGCCGCCCCACTAGAAGCCTTAGGCCTCTTCGGCTTCGCATGGACCAGTATCGGGCCGCCGAAAGTTCATTGGATAGCTCCGATGATTTTTTCGGTTCTTATTGCTATCGCGAATGTGAGCCCCGAATTTCCCTGTTTTCCTAGTCTCTTGATCCTGATGAATATTTGGAAAACTATTTAGTACTGCATATACATGTCAACGATCGACTACATGGTAGCCGCATATGGAGTGTACTCTGCTTCAGCGACGGGAGGAAATGCCCTAGCGAGAGATTTCATAGCAGGTGTTTCTGCGATGTACGCTACACCTCGTAGGTCCCTTCTCCCTTGCCTCCCTCCCTCATAACTGATTCTTTGTTTCGCAGTATACTCAAACCTCGGCCCACACTCCCTCGAATGGGCTTCGACCCTCCTCGCCTTCCTCGCCGTGCTTGTAACGATCCCGATCTACGTTTTCTACTGGAAAGGACCACAAATTCGTGCAGCTAGCAAGTTTGCTCAGACGCTTGCGCATGAGAGAGAGGTGGGCGGTAAGATTCTAGCTGCTGGCAGTTCGGGGGGAAAGGATCTTGGGAGAATGGTGGAGCATATTGAAGATTCCGAGTCCAAGGTGTGATGAAATTTGATCCATATTGGCTGGCGCTGGCGTGGATGGGTGTGGATGTGATAGGATTGGGAAGTTTACACTATTGCGATATATTCTGATGCACGGAGACGAAGACGCAGCTTCGGGACCAAGCTCGGGCTCGGAAGGGGAGGCCAAGTTCGAAGACTCGGAGAACATCAAGACGAAAGGCCGGTAGCAAGACTGTTGACTTCGGACGAGGGGATGGACGGAGCAATATGCTTATTCCGAGTCTTGATTGATTGACTCATCACTCACGACTTACGACGGTTTCGTTTCGATTTACAAACCAATGCCGCAAACTAACTTATTAATGTAACCTGATGTTGAACGCCTCTGGCAGGGCTCTTGTACTATCTCCCCTCTTATTCCGATTACTACTAGTATGCATGTGTAGGTTTTCCTATCATAGACCTACAATGCTGTTCTTAACGTTGATTGATGTATTAGTATGTTGTAAATCGATATTAAACAGTGCCGAAGAACTAGCTCTAGAGAAGAACACTTAACTTGATCCGGCCCCCAAAGCATATCGCTTCAATTTTAACCTAAGTCCCCACTTCTAGTAAGTACGGCAACTTGGGATAAGCTTACAAAAGGGCGACTCTGCTCCCCGAGTAACGTCAGACGCCATGAGAAAAATACTCTGAAGATGACAGAGATTTGGATTATGATATGACAGCGATTACAGGATTGGAGATATTGGCACAGCAGAGGTAAAAGTCCATTACATAGTGCAAAGCACCGGATTCAAGCTGATAACGAAAAAGCAGGCCTCAACGTGATCATTGTTACCTCTAATGGTGGAGGTGGTGAATGAATGAGATTGCTTACAAGAAACTGTTGCTGCCACTCAGGGTCTGAAGCCGCGGATTTGCCGCGGATGATCGGAAATCCGGAAATTGGAAACAGCCACTAGTAAGTATTGGACAGTGGATGATCAGACTGCTACTTAGCAATGCTCATGTCTCGGCCAAGTTTCTTAATCTGCTGCATAACTTGAATCTTTGACTTACATGCGTGGTCTTCCGAGTCGTATGTAAGTATCTCGTCTTGAGTTTGCGTTTTTGAGTTTTTGCGTTCTTGCATTTTTGCTTACCTTTAGCTTACCAAACAGCCATACATTCATACTATACTTCGTAAGTTAGTATTCATTTCAGTTCGAAAGTTAGAACCTCGTTCTCCAAGTGAACTGGGAAAAAGCGTCAACGCGCCAATATTCAATGTTCGCATGGGTTCACACAAGGGCCCCCGTCGAGACCTCGATCAGGGGCAATCGGCCCCGGAGAAGAGAAGACACGACTGAGCGCTGATTGTTTCAAGTTGTTCAATGGAAGACTTTATTTTTGTCTACAGAGCCCCAAAACATCGAGGACACTTCAATCACAAGGAGGCTATACCTCATATGGAACTCAAGTATGACTTTGTGTTGGCTAAACCTGAGGAGAGGAGGGCAACGAGGGGGAAGGTGATGTCTGCTGTGGCTCATGCTTGGACCTAGAAATGAACTTGATACGAGCGAAATCGAAATGGACTTGGTCGGAGTTTGTCATTTAGGTACGGAAGCAGGAAAGCTGTAGATGATTTGATACACGACTCAGTCTGACTCGAGTGACCTTGATGTACTTACCATGTAACATGTTTGCTGTCATGAATTATGATCATCCAAGCTTCAACATGTGTATGATTACACTTGGACTATGGAAGTCGCACACGCACCGAGACGCAGACCACTAGATGATCCCAAGGCCAAGAAAGAGGAGACAGCAGACCCAAACTCTTGATCAAACTATGAAACGTTCGTTGAGCCTTCTCATCCATGATGATCAGCTGGCTTGACATATCATATATACTGATTTTTTAATCGAAGTTCTAGAATTGGCAATGACACGGAAACTAACATACCAAGTCATTAAGTACCTACGTACGTACTCACTTTGTTATTCGACTTCTTATTGTATGACATCCCGGCAGTATCGTGGCGCATCCCGGAGGTTTCCGGCCATAAATTCTCGAATCTCGTGTTCCTAACAGTACTGAGTACTTCAGCTGACTCTGCGGCAGGCAGTCTTAGGATTCAGTGCTCATTGGCTAGATGTATTCGACACGTACCATCAGGTGTACCTGTCCCTCCCCGGTCATTTTGGCCCGCCTCATCATGACCATGGTCATTCAAAGAGCGCCAACGTTCCAGTTATCCCAACCAATCACAATTCTCGAGCTGGCAATCATGGTCTGGATGTCTTTCGGCACTCAGACTGGGATGTATACACAAGGTTTAGACGCAGAATCAGCTCGACCTGGACAATGCCCTGGACGATTCAGTACTTACTGTCCTGACTTCTTTCCTTCTGCCACGACGCCGCTGTGGGCCCAGAACCTCGCAGCTCAAAAGTTCCGCTTCGAGTTTGCCACTTACCTTCGAGTCTTTACTCAAAGACGATCGGTCCAAAGAATGGCATACAATCTAAGTCACGATAGCGCATGTCTAGGCAGATTTTTTGAGTTTGGGTGCTTCTCTTGGCTCTGGTAGCTGATAGGCTCGGAGTTAGAACCTTCCTATATTCAATACTTGATGCTTCGAGATCATGATCCTAGGTCGCCGGATTTTGCCCTGAATAAGTACAGCATGTATATGACATGTATGTCAGCGGCTCGGAGACGGAGAAACCGACTGTTTGCGCGTGAGTAGGTACATAGTATGTTGTTCAATGAACAACTTTAATCCGCAAGTTTTTCTCGGACGGTAGCTGAAGAAAACCACTGTTAATTGTTTGGAATAGACTCGAGGACACTCGAAGACTCATCGCTCGTCGCTCGTCACGGTGCTTCCAGCTTATGCATACGTCGCGGGGCAGTGTTTAATAGACGTCCTGCCTTGATACATACATCGCATCCAGACCTCGACGTGAGGAATTCAGTTACCATCACAGTGCTCTTCGAAGAGGGCGCGCTAGAGAACTGTATTAGAATTCTGGCGTTTTCTTCTGATTATGGCCCTAGCCTAGGCAAATGCATAGGCACATTTGAGTATCAGCCACAGTTAAGCGAGACATAGAGAATGTTATACATACTGGACTCTCTCACACGCCGTAATTCCACACAAACTTGAACATAGAACGTAGTCTATGCACTCCTGAGTCAGTGGTGATTGAGTTGGGATTTGATTCTAGAGGAGTATCGACGGAATAGTCAATGCCTACTGACACCGGTTTACGTCGGAATGGATGATCTGGATCATAGTAAGTACGAACCGTGAGTTTATGTAAGTCCAAGAGGGTATTTAAGGCAGACAATCCAGCAGAGGTGAAGCCAGTACTCGATCGAGTCTTTCTCTGAGTTCTTCAAAGGTCAAGACAGCATGCGTTTTTCGACTCTCTTCGTTGCAGGTGCTGCAGCCCTCGCTAGCAGCGGCGTCGTGGCCGACAGTAGCGCCTTGTCCTTCACGAATGCCACTTTGACAGCCTCGCTCAGTTCGTCGCTCACCGAGGCAAACCACTGGGGTGCACCTATTCCTCCTTGGGAGGCGGGATGCAACCCGGGATGGTACTACGGAGACAACCCTGGCAGTATTTTGGGTATTATTATCCCGTGGTTGAAGGATACTGTAAGTCTTCTTCTTTGCCGTCATCGCCAGCCCGACTTGTATCGTGTAATATCGAGCTGATTGCCTATGTACTGAACAGCTCCTTTGCGAACTCCTCGATTTGCTCCCTCTCTGCCTGCACTGCCCAAAGCCGAAACCGCCTAGTGATGGATGGACAGTGACGTTCAGCAACCTTAGCGCTGCTGTCCAGGCGGATGATTACTTGACCTACGGGTTGGTCGACACTGTTGACGGTCAGTCAAATACGCGTACCTTAACCTGGATATTGTTTGACAGTATGCTGATGGACATCTTTTACGCAGACTGCAAGACCATGTGCGACAATGTCTCTGGCTGTGTCTTCTTCAACAGTTAGTATCGTTATGATTATAGCATTGACATATTCTGACCTTGAAAACCCTTGTTCAGCATACCACGATGTCAACGGAAAGGTTAGTCGCGCATCACGTTTCTGTTCAAAGAAGTTAAAATGATTGACACGAAATCATCTGTGCCTCTAATTTATAGAACGGGAGCCCAGAGTTGACTTGTGCTTTGTTCTCGAAATGCCACACCGCAGCTGACGCAGACAACAAAGGTGGTCAGACCCAGCCTGACGGCAGCGTTGACTATATCACCGATAGTGCGGGGTATTGCAAGAGCTCTTAAGTTAACCGTCCAGCGGTCACCTATGGGAGGAGTACCCGTGACAATTATGTATTGAATAACTCGGATTCTTCTCTTGGTTTTCTGTGGGGATTTGGGACTTTGTTAGTGCTTGAACTTTTGTGATACCTCTCGATGTAAAAGATTTGGATACCATCAGTGTTTCTGTAATCGATTTCGAGTTTTGGTCTGGATATAATTATTTGAGTGCGCACTACTTGAATCTGGCTTGGTATAAGTATAAATTATGGCTGTAAAGCTGGATTTGAGCTGGATTCAGAGTTGCAGTCTATCATAGTGGTAGTTGCTGACATACCTGCAGTCACGCAAATTCCCACGGAGGGTCGCGACGTTCCACGTCGACCGAAAATAGGCGCCAAATTCACCTTTCATCTTCCAACCTGCTTCCAACTCATCATGCTGGCTGCATATTTACTGCTGCTAGCAGCAACGGTGCAAGCATCTGTCCTCACTCTTCAGTCCCCAAAATACACTATATCTTCTGCTGACGGGAACCAGCTCCAGTCTCAATCGTAAATATCCTAAAGTTTCAGACTCGAAATGAAAACAGGAATCCTGACGCTGAATTCTCTAGACTTTCTACGACGCAAAAGACGCTTGAATCTCTCACTCTTTCTTCGAATGATATCTTAAAACTCTCCTTCCAAGTCGTTGACAAGGATAGCGGCAAGGGTGTGCAACCGCAGCAGACGTTCCTTCGATTCTACGACGAGGAATCTGGGGAGGAGGGCGTGCAGCCTGTTCGAATCTCGAGCAGCGGAAAAGCTAGCTTTGAGCTCGTACGTGATATAACATTATTTAAACCCTGGTATAATCCGCTCATTTCGTGTCTGAAATGCTAGAACATGGCGAAGCCGCCAGCTTCCCTTCCACCTACTTCAACTGCCCCTCTCAAAGTCACTCTCTTGCTTGGAGGCTCTTCTCATTCTCCTTTGAAGCAAGATCTCTTCGAGCTCTATGTACCCGCATCCTATCCAGCTGCAACCCACCCCGACGAGGCGTCCTTCCATCCTCTTCCCGTTATTGAGCACACGTTCCGCCCAGACCCCAAGCTTCCGCCTCGTGTGATTTCTGCGTTCTTTGCTGGGTCCGTCGTTTTGGCACCATGGGTCCTTCTTCTCGGGCTTGTACGTTTCGTCTTTCTTCCTCCATCCCGTTTCGTTTTCTAATCTTGTATGAATTGTGACTTTTAATTACGCAGTGGACGGCCATATCTCCTCGACTTCCCCGTCTTTTCTCTCCAAACATCCTACCATTTACAATTACTCTTGGAGCATTTGAAGGACTGCTTTATTGGTACTGGGTGGATCTTAAGTTGGGCGAGGTATTGACGTATGGTGCTGGACTTGGTGTTATTACCTTGTTCGCTGGCAGGCATGCATTGTCCAGTATCGCCGAGCGTAGGCTCGGACAAAAATAAACGTGGTGTTGATGTGTGCTAAATATGGAATGGACTGGACTGGAGGATGTAAAACTAATTAGGTGTGGATGAGAGTGATATATGGATTCGAATTGCGAGAAGTACAGCATCGATTATATCCCACTGCTCGAAGTTATTCAGAGGACTGGTAGAACATACGTACGCGCCCGAGGCCTTGTGAACAGAATTCGGGGAGTGCAACTATTTGATATTGGTCACCCTTTCAGCCTTTCGTTCGTGGATTGAACCAAATAAAACCTGTGGCTACGTAGTTACTGATGAAAAGCGTCCGGGGTGCGCGACGGGTGTACGTGAATACGGGCTTGCTCTATTAAATCTGCATTCGTGCTGAGTCTATGTATGTTAAAAAGAATTCAATTTCTGGGAGCTGCACTACCTGACTCACTGGCCTTTCGACAGCTCGAAAGTATTTCTAATATCAAGCTTCATAATTCCCACTCTTCAAACTTTCGCTTCCTCCCTCTCAATGCATCCCCCATCTGCTCAGAACCATTCCTAACGCCATGATCATCTACACTCCGCCTCGCCCCCTCTCCTCCAAGCACACTCAACACGAATTCCGAATCTTTCCCACCATGACTCAGACTCCAAGTCGGTCCTCCTCCAGATCGGTGCGACTTCAGTGTATCTTTATCAAGCTCAGTGGCTGGAGCTAGCAGTTCAAATGCAGGTGCAAGTGGCCACATACTACCAGAAGAACTTGAAGATCTTACACCCTGTACGTGTGATTCCGCTGGCTTAGACCCGAGTTCGGTATCACGTTTTCGATTCGCACGTCTACTCTTGGACTTGGACATACTTCTTGAAGGAACTTGAACTTGAGCCTCGTGCTCACGTAGACGTTTGGGAACAGTAACCCAGGAAGAACCTGAAGAGATCGAGTCGGATATAGTGTTCGAAACACCAATACCACTTTGGAATTCGCGATCGGGAGGTTGAGAAGACGCCATCGATACAGCCTCGTCCAATGTTACCGCAGAAGACGTACCCACAGCCATAGCCTCGTGTGATCCCACTGACTTTTGGTTACCACCACCACGTCTGCCGGTAGTGCCAGTGGCGGCCTTACGCCCGCTTGGACGACTATGAAATTGGGGATTTGAACTGCCAGAAGCCCAGTGGGAAGAGATCGACTCGAAATTGCCACTGCCTGAACTTCGACTCCCTAAGCCTTCAAATTCCTGATTATCATGATCAAGTCGCAATCGTTTTCCTCCCCGAAACGCAGACGAGATCGACGGTATCCGAAATATGAATTCTGAGAAAGAACCCGCACTCGGCAGTGTATGGTTGACTTCCCGGGTATCACCTAAGCTAGTACCATTGGTAGAATTCGGATTGGGCCTGCCGGTTCCCAGTTTAACGTCCAAAGAGTCGGAGGTGTTGCGATCGGGGACAGGCCCTACGTTTTGTGATTCCTGGTCCACTAGTTTTCGCTTTCGTTTGCGTCTATTCGGAGGAATCTCGCGTAGACGTTTAGGAATGGGAGGGGAAATTTGAGTCGGGTCCGAGTCCGAAGGCACTGTCGCTGTCTCTGTGCTAAAGCCTATCTGCCTTCCCTCAGGGGACTCAGGTCGATTGTGATTGTAGAGGACCTTTCCGAGTCCTCCGACGTGAGGGTGAGGGGGAGTCCGAGTCGGACCAAATTCAGACTCCTCCTCTCGTTTAATACCGATATCACCCATACTGCTTTTCCTCCGATTGAAAGCCTTCAACTCTCTCTCATACCGTTCCCTCTCATCTACCTTTGCTTGCGCTGTAAGCTTGACTTTCCTACCTGACCTCGTCACGGTCGGCGTAGGTTTCGCAGGGTGAGTGGATTTCATTCGTGCGTCTATAGGTATTTCATAAGTCAGTTGACCCGAATACCAATCGACCAGCGAGATTAATACGAAATGAAGGGAAAGGAAAGGGTCCGTATGTACGAGTATAACGTGACACATACCTCTAACATTCCTCACCATCTCCCCAATCTCCTCGTTCGTTATCTACCCATCCTTACATTAACGAGCGTTCATAAATCAATCCAAGTCCACATCCGCTCCACTACCGGAGTAGGAGGGACTACCCAAACCAAAAACAAAAACTCACTAATGGATAAACCAACGGACCAAGCCCCGCTTCTTCATAACTCAACACCGGAAGACGATCATCAACATCCAAACCGAGGTATTTATCGAGGATATTCATATCCAGAGGCCTTGTAGATTCATCTTCAGGATCTTGAAATAATTCTGAATATCGTTGAGAGTCTGAAGTTATACTAGGAGCCTGAGGTTTTGATCCAGAGGTAGTACTAGTAGTCTGACTCCGTTCAACATGGTCCTGGCCCTGCCAGTTAACCGGAACCATCTGACTATCAGGGAAAGGACCTTCGATAAGTTTCGGATCCACGCATGCCACCGGTTCATCCTCTCGGACTTCAGACTCTTCCCTTAGACTAGTCTGAGGCGGAGATGGTACATGAATGAGCATACGATGCAGTATGAGTGGTAACATGTAAAGGTTCATCGACTTACCAGTGCCAAGATTTCAGTTACACTTCTCGAATCATCAAGAAATAGGTATGGAGTATCACCGGCACCACCAAGCAGATACTCTAAGTCCAAGTCTATCGTCGCAGCAGCAGTGTCGGCGTCAGTAGCAGTATCACTCCCCCTCTTCCTCCTCTTCGTCTGTCCCGGTCCAGATCCCAGGGGTCCAAGTCCAACCGACAAAGACTCCAGTTCACCAATCGCCACGTCCGTAGGAGATTCAATCGGCACCCTACTCCAAAGCCTATGAATCTCCGAATCAGAAAGTATCGGATGAGCTTTCGATAGAATGGACGACAGGAGAGGCTGAGGCTGAGGCTCCTCTTTCTCTTCCTCGTCTTCGTCGTCGACCCGGAGATGATCTACCAGTGAGATAACGCCCGGGCCAGCCTGAGCGTTGATACCGGTACCAGCACCAGCACCGTGACCAGCATCGGCATTAGCATCGGTGGCACCGTGGCACTTCAATGTCAGCCCTTGCACTTGCTCGTTCATTCCCATTAACAGAGTCTACGTAGCAGCGAAACCCGTAGTTTCAACGCCCTGCTTCAGCTAGAAACTTTCAATGAGAGCTCGTTATCAGACATTCCAACTCCAAAAACGCAGACAGAAACTCACTGTTGAAGTTGAACGAGCTTTCGTGAAGCCAACGTCTGACACTGACCAAGCCACTGACCCAGGCATTGACCACAACATTACCTCTGCGATACTTGTGCAAAGTCATTGTTCTAAATCCTTTGTCGGGGCAAGTTCAAAGAGATTGCAAAGAGACAGCCTCCGGTCCGCGACAAGTCTGTTAGGGCCACTTTCTCCTGCGCCGACCCTGAATCAGGTCACATGATCACTTCAACGATAAGCCTCCGGCTTCCAGAATCCAAATTCATTGTCTAAGTAGTACATACAAGTATTCTAAAGTTTCTAATTACACCATGCTCTAGGATTTACATCGTCGAAATATCAATAACGAATCGGAACTGCACTTGGGACTTGACAACGCGCTCAAACGCTTCATTGATGTAGGACGCGGGAATAGTCTCAACATCAGGGAAGATCTGTTTCTCAGCACAAAAGTCAAGCATCTCCTGAGTTTCCCTAATTCCACCAATGCTCGACCCTGCCAAGCTCCTCCTTTGGCTGCAAACTGCATGGGCAGGAAGGGTCATAGGGTGCTCCGGTAGGCCGACTTCGACGAGGGTGCCATTAAGGCGAAGAGTCTTCATGTAGGCGGCGAGATCGAGGGTCGCAGATACGGTGTTGATGATGATATCGAGTTTGTTTTTCAGCTGGTCGAAGACGGCGGGATCGCTTGTGGCGACATAGTGATCAGCTCCCATCTTGAGACCGAGTTCCTTCTTGCTTAGGGTCTGGGAGAAGACAGTTACTTCAGCACCCATCGCTCTATATCGGTATGTGATCAGTATCAAAACGGAACTAGAGTTGAAGAAGGACGCACTTGGCGATTTTCAAAGCCATGTGTCCCAGCCCTCCAAGGCCGATGACACCGACGCGGGAGCCTGGCTTCACATTCCAGTGGCTCAAAGGGGAGTAGCAAGTGATACCGGCACACAACAAAGGTGCAGCGACACCAAGAGGGATAGCCTCTGGAATGCGCAGAACATAGTCCTGATCGACGACAATCGCCTGTGAATACCCGCCATTGGTGAGAGTCCCATCCTTCCGATCGATGGAAGCATAGGTATAGGTAGGCCCCTCCTCGCAATACTGTTCATCACCTTCTTTGCAGTTATCACATTTGCGGCAGGAGTTGACCAAGCATCCTACACCGACGTGGTCGCCAACCTTGAATTTGGACACGTTCTTGCCGACAGCAGAGACAACGCCAGCGATTTCGTGGCCAACGACGAGAGGGTAGGGAACTTTGCCCCACTCGCCTTTGACGGTGTGGATATCGGAGTGGCAGATGCCAGCGAATTTCACGTCGATGGACACGTCGTTATCATCGGGCGCGCGACGCTCGATAGTGATTGGCTCGATTTTAATAGGAGAGGTAGCGCCCCAAGCTTTTACAGTCGACATGGTAATCTGAGCGAGGACATCAGTAGGAAGTTGGGCTACTTGAGAGCGGACTGACCTTTGTGTTGGATGGAAAGAAAGAATGTTGGTGAGATACCCTGACGCGTTTGTTTTTATACGAATTGTGGCTGAACGATATTCCAAATTTATTTGTCAGTAAACTGAGTAAATCTCTCGATCTATGATGTAATCACACTTTCTTCCTAAAAAGGGGAAACGCCTTCCAAAAAGAGAAATTACATGTTCCTGACAGTAAGCAAAACTCTGGTCCCGCAATCCGCCGACTGGCTGTTTTTTCAGCAATCACAGAGAAGACAACACGCGTTCTTTCGGCAGTCTTCCATTCCTCGACACGGATAACAACGGGGATCAGGATTTTCACAATGACTCGAGAATGCGACGCGTGGGAGGTGCTCGGTGACTTGGCTGAGAGATTCTATCCCAATAAATCTAATAATCATTGATAGCAGCGCGCGTTATCGTAGAAAGCTCTATGTAAGTGCTTCCAAATCGCGCATTGGCCACGGCGTCTTCGGACGTAGTATGACGTGTATGCTTCTCCATTTCGCCCCTATTTCTTTGCCTCAGAAAATTGATATGTAGTAGCATGCAAAGGTTACGTTTATTGTCAGGAAAACATGGCCATCGCGTCACCGGTAGCGGCGGTATGAATCAATTACTACTCATTTGTACTCCGGTACCGGATGAAGCTTTCAGGAGTGACAAACGGAGTGGCCTCCAACTCCCAGTTACTCGACTCACTAATTCTTGATTTCCAAGGTGCACAGTTTACCTAGGGAAGGACACGGGAAAGCTCACTAGCACTAGGCAGCCTTCAGATTGAATCGCTACCTGTAACCATGCATGAATACAGCAGGCTACCATGAGGCTATACGAGTAAAACAAACTCAACAGTCAAGTCAACCTGACAATGCTACTATAAGCACCACCGCCCTCCGAATTAGATCCTTTTACGCACTATAGCAGAACATACACTAAGACCTGCCCCTGACGCAACCCAATACAGCCCACCAAGCAAGCTTATTCCTCCGCCTCTGCCTCCGCCAGTATAATCGCAACCCAATCAAAACATTCCTTACAATCAGGTCTCCTATGCTTCGCACATTCATGAACAATCATCTCCCAACGTTCGTCTTTCTTCTCCGTTGCGACAATCCCGATAGCGTATACGTTAATAGGAGTTCGGTCGGGCTGCAGAACAAAAAAAAAAACAAAAAACCGCAGCATGGGGTGAGCATAACTCATCATCGAAAACAAAAACGAAAACAAAGAGGAAGGGAAGGGGGAAGGGGGAGAGGGAGGGGACAGCAAACGCACAGACAAAGCCTCCTCGAAATCCACGAACCGCTCGTCATCCTCAATTTGAACGTTATTGACCATTCGAAGGTCAGTGAAACAGGTGATACAATGTTCCCAGCCATGTTTCTTGCAGAAAGAAAAATCGTTCACGTTAATGAGCTCTGCGGCCATTGTGTTGCGTTGCGTGTTGCGTGGTAATAGCAATAGTGTGGAGTGTGTAGGTGCGAGAGAGGGAGAGGGGTGTTAAAGAGACTGAATGAGACTTTTTCGTCGACGTTTGTAGAAGTCCCGAGAGCTGAGCGCTGAGTCGTCGTAAAAGCAAGCGGTGATTAATAGGTGAAAAAAAGGTTACAACTATGCCCGGGCCAAATGACCATGTCAAATCATCATCAAGCCACGAAACAAAGAAAGATACACAACTCACTAAATCTTTCGTAACCCGTAAAGCAAACTTTAGAGCCTTGAACGTTCGTCGAAGAAGAAAAAGCAGAGAAAAAGCGGAAACACCTCTGTAAGCCTGGCTTGATTTTGAACTCAAGTCGAGACCAGAGTCCGAGCCAGCGCCACGCAAGCGGGTTCTTGATGAAATTGAAATTAGACGCCCATTTCCCACGTGGTAGACACGTGTTGTCGAACCGTTAGCGCCCGGCACCCAGGCTAGCCGAGGCTGAGCACTCAGATCACCTCTTGTCGCTGTACTTGTTGGACCAGGAACTCTCGAGCCATCACCTTCGATTTTACAAGTCTTGAGAATATCTTTGCTTTCAATGTTGTTATGAGAAGCTTATAGAGTAAGTTGAATTACTCATATCCCTTGAAGACAACTCGAAGCGCTGAAAGTCAGACTTCCTCCTTTATGCATTAGATGGGTTTTTGTAACTTTGGTTTCTTTCGTATTCAAGCATCTTTCTCAGCGACAATATTGCGAAAATATACATGCTAGATCTAGGCAAGCCCCAGGTCCCTCTTGCCAACCTACTCCTCCCGAGCCTCGAGGTTGATACATTACTCATCATGATGCCAATACTCCTCTCAAAATCTCAGGCTCTCAGGCTCTCAGGGTTCATCGCCACCATGATACGGAAGCAATTACTCCTCCTTCTTTGATTCCTGATCGTACGAAGCTGTTCAAGCGACAAAAAGAAGCACGATTGAATCTCGTGCTCATGAACCTTCCCGCAGAAGAGCCTTCGACATACGACATACATACATTTCTTATCGATATGTCCGTATGTCGGCTGATCAGCTCAACGTTGTGCGAAGGGGTTGAAAATACTCTTCTAAATACCACTTGGTCTTTTGGTGCGTCATCTGAGGAGCGAACACCGGGCCGTAAAAGTGCTCATGTAAGTCTTATTCCGCTCGTACGTGATGAAGAAGTTCGGTGGCATGCGCGCGATACTTATCGTACTCAGGGTGTTTGACTGGAGGTCGGAGTCTTATGATAAGACTTCCTCTAGTTCAGATATAAATCTGGCCTTTTGCCTACTATATCCTATAGTCACTATTCAAATCGCACCACCATGGGCTTGATTTCCATCGTTCACCTTATCTTCTCTTTGACTTTGGCATTTCTGACTCCCATTGATAGTGCCGTAGCGTTTTCCTCAGGTCTACACCACGACCGTCTCTCCAAAAGACTAAACGGAGTATCGAACGACTCGAGTGTCTTTGGAAACGCGCTCAACTTTTGGACTAAGCTAGAAAGTGGTGGATGGGATGTAAGTCCTGCCTTCTTTACCCACTCCCACTCGTATTCCTCTTAGTTTTCAGTCCAATGCATACTAATTAATCCTCAAAAACTCTGTATATAGCTTACCCGTGGCAACACCGAGGGCGCGATAACCCTCCCCATGCCTCAAAATGGACCGATTGTCGTCCAGCCCAACGCAACGGCCTTAGTTATTATTGATATGCAGAATTTTTTTCTGCATGAGAGTTTAGGTGGAGATCCGTTGGGTAGAGCTATCGTTCGTACGTCCGTCCCGAAGTTTCATGAGTTTGTTGTTCTTGTATTGATGACCGACTTAGCGACGACTATAAACCTCATTCATGCTTTTCGAAGTGCTGGAATGCCCGTTTTATGGACTAATTGGGGTTTGACGGAGTATGACTGTCAGTACTCAATCTATTCCTTCAGCACATGTATACATAAATGACCTTTTCTGCTCCACAGTGGTCAACATGCCACCCGCTTTCATCCGCGGTTTCTCTACAGACGGTACCTCCGCCACCTCATTCGGAAGCGATATGGGTACAGTCGTCGTACCGGAATCGGACCCGTCTATTGCGGCGAATAGTACGACGCCTGGACCGAATATGACGATTGAGGCGGGGAGATTGCTTATGCGGGGAAGTTGGAATGCACAACCGTATGTCGCTGCCTTTTTATTGTCGGTTATGCTAGTAGTTGACGCCCTAATTGGCTTTCTTGACTTTCAGTTGGGGTGACCTTTTCACGGAGCAGACAGAGGGTGTAGCGAATGGAACAGATTTTTATTTAAACAAAAGTACGTACCAGTATTCCGTCTGTTCATATTGCCCGGAGTCGTTAAGGATGACAATGTTCCTCAGACCGTCTATCTGGAATGTGGGGACCAGGAACGCCAATGCAAACGTGGCTGCAAGATAACAGTATGACTACACTCTTCTTTGGAGGTGTCAACATCGATCAATGTGTATGGGGAACTTTACTCGAGTGAGTTCCTATTCCTCTTCCTCTTCCTCTTCCTCTTCCTCTCCCCCCTTCTCCTTCAATCCCATTTCATTCGGCCATTATGATTCCAGATTGAAGCCATTGGTACTGGTACTGATACTACTATGTATTATAGTTCCTACTACAAAGCATACGATGTCATCCTCGTTGACGATATCTCAGCAACGACATCACCTCTTGCTGCTACGCAGATGACAGATTATAATGCTGTCTTGAATGGATGGAGGGCCAATACGACGGATTTTATAGATGCGTTGACGAATGCGACGGTGTCACAGTTCTAAGCCTGAGTGGTCTCCGGTGGATATTATCATTGTGAAACCAAAAAATGTGCTATGTATTATTTTGAATGATTAGAACTACTCGGGTATATACACACTCCTTCGCGATCCTCTTCACAGGAAGAAAATAAGAAGAAAGAAAAAAACAACTCCGAGCTGGGAGCATCCATTTTTTTATCATTCCCATATATCCATCCATCCATCTGAATCAGAATCACGCTTTCACAAACGAAAACGTAACCTCCGGAACCTCCGTAAAGTTCTCTGGTATATAATACGTGAGATTATAATAATTCAACCCATTTATCGTACTCTCCCCATAAACAAGCGTGCGGTTATTCAGCTCGACCAGATTTCCAGACACGTTAAGCTTCAGTCCGGGAAGTTCCCCAGTACCATTCGCAAGGAAATCCTCTGTGATAGTGGTATGTCTGAAAGGAGAGACTATAAAACTCATAACGTTTGAGGTTGTGCTGTTGTTTGGGAATGCTCGTGAAGGTGGATAGGAAACTGTGAGGTTTGAGGGGCCGGCGATGGCGGTTATAACGGAGGAGGTGGAGTAGTGCTAATTATGACGATGGTTAGCAAATAGAAGAGTGCAGGGAAGAGAATAAAGAGGGAAGGGATGAATTTGAGCTTACCAAGATATAGCCTAATGGTCCAGCAGGAGTAGTCCATAGGATGGAGCCCGGTACGTGGACACTAGGATTGATCGCAGCTCCTCCAACTACGTAGTCGTCCAATTGAATACCACCGACACTGAGACCATCCCCGGTCCACGAGGTGTAGTTCCGGGGATACGCGACGTTATCGAACGGAGGGGACACGGCTTGGACGAAGAATGAGTGTCCGGTGCCATTGAGGGACTTCAACTGGGAGATTACGTGTTCAGGGACGTAGGGGTCATGGAATTTGGCGATGAGTGGAGTCCTGCGGGCATATTAGAACAGTTCCAAACTCATAAAAGCATTGCAGTAGACTCACAGGGTCATGATGGCAGCATCACTGTAGTGCTGGCTCCCAACGAGCGGTACCGGTAGAGGGGCATTCTTGTCCTCAATTCCACCGATCAGACCCGCGATCTGAGCGCCTAGAATGGCGAAGTAGTTGCGCTGTTCAAAAGAATGTACATTCGTGACTTAATCTATACCTGAATGCGCTTCGAACGTACCATATCGTAGCCGTAGGCTCTGTCCCAAGGACCACCAAGCGTATGAAGGGTGGGGTTGTAGTACATCCCAATGTCAACCCAAATCTTGCTAATCAAGTCCGTTGCGCGGGAGACGATAGTAGAGTTCTTGGGCATGTACCCCCACAGCGACAAAGCATAGAGCACAACGCCGTTGTACGTTCCACAGTTGTACTAGAAGACAGAGCATCAGATAATGCAGGTTGATGTAAAGATTGGAGAACGAAATTGGTTTACCTCTGGCAGGGTATTATACACGTCAAACGCGGCAATTCCTTCCTTGGCCCAAACTTCAGCCCAGTAGGACATATTGGCGTCACCCATCATATTTCCAACATATGTAGCTGCCATAATCCTCATGAACCTGCCTCGCTGAATAAGATCTTGGTGAACACGGGTACAGGGCGAAAATTAACTTGCCAAGGGTTACTGTAGACCGGGTATACTACAAGAGAGGGTAAGGCGACTGTGCCTAGCAAGGAATCAGGTAAACTCACAATTATCTCCATTGATACCACCATTCCTGTAACCATCTCCTACAGTTGCGTTGTACATACTTTCCTTCAAGAGGGAAACAAGGTCCGGCTCTAGCAAATGCTGGAATTCTTCCATGATTATGATAAAGGAAGTGCCAACGAAAAGAGCTTGGTTGGGGTCATACGAGTTGTAAATCTGACCGAAAACATTTAAGTGTCCGCAAGCTAAGTAAGAAACAGAATTTACCTTGGGAGCATAGGTATCACCAGGATCAGGGGCATCGGGATCGTCTTTGAAGGTTCCATACCAGACTTTACTAGGATCTTTGAACTAAACCTTCGGTTTAGACATGAGCAGAGGTGTAAATAAGGTAATTAGATACCTGGTAGGACACACTGTGATCCGTTTTAGACTTGCGGCACAAAGAGGTGATAGAACAAGAACACTTACACGTCTCTGAGAACCTGAGACGCGACCTTGACGTCGTCATTTTCATTACGGGCCAAAAGGCCTACAGCATACCACGCGGAGTACCGAACCGAATCAAACTAAACACATAGTTGAGCATATTCAATGACAGAGTTCTCTATAAATTCAACAAAAACTCGCCATAAAAGTCCCGACCCCACCCCAGTTAATGTCCAATCCCTTCATGCCAACGTCAAACACTTTCCTTTGCTTCGGCGAGAGGGTATCCAGATACGAAGAGTGGCGCTCTGCAGCTCCCGACGCTGACACGAGACATGTCGGCACAAAAATCGTACAATGCAGCAATAAGAGAAGCCGACTAAAAGTCGTGAACAACATGTCGCGTCGTGAAGGGGTTCAAGAACAAGAATCCCAAGAGCCCGTAAGACCGTAAGAAGAACTCTTCTCATATATTTAAATACGTAGCGCATGGTCAGAGGACCTGGAAGATATCGCATAAACTGTGGAAGCACACGAGCGATAAACAAGCAGATCTAATTTGAATAAATTTAAGGGGAATTTCGCACTTATCACGGGTGACCGGTGACGGAAGATACATTTTGGTCCTTGGACAAGGCCATAAATAAGCATTGGAGAGTAGCTTGACAATGACAATCACAGAGGCGGATTGAAGTCACTGGTCATGAGAGCACTTGGCCGATGGCGTAGACGGTAGAAGGAGCGCTCAGCGGCGCGCGAGGGTCACGCGTCCATTCGGTAAGAGAAAGTTGCAATTTGAACAGTTACAAGAGAGCCTTCGAGGTCTGAATTCTGCTTGTTTTCCTATCTACCTGTTCATATTTACTTACGACTCAGGCAAAACAGCCAAAGTTATGTACCAAATAATATTTAACTCTTAACAGGCAGGCAAGCTACTTTTGAGAAGAAAAAAAAAAAGCATCGTACAAAGAGAAACGGATCCATCCAAATCAAATCCACAAGCAGAGAATTGGCGGATCACCAAGGAGCAGGTACACCCGAAGCTGAAGCGCCAATCTCTGTCAAGTTCGTCAAAGGATCTAACGAACCCTTGTACTTGGGCAAAAACGCCGCATCTGTGTACGGGCAATGGACGGACGGTGATCCTTTGTATATAGGCGTGAAGCTAGCCCCGCAGATCTCAAATGGAGTGAACTCGTCGTAAGAAACCTCGACGGCATTACGAGGGTTACGCTCTCCTGCAGAAATACGTTGCCGAGCCTGGTTGGAAAAATCAAATATTCTCAGTTCCTTTCCACCAAAACGTAAAGTACTAGGGTATATACCTGAGCAACAATCTTGGGATCCGGCTTCAGCTCAAGCAGCCTTTTAGCGAATCGCGCAGCATGGGCTTGGTTGTTGGCTTTGGTGAACACACCAATAGCGCTGCGGAGTGCAATCTGCAAATGTGGAGGCTGTAACTGGCAGTGCGTGAAGTATGCGGCCAGCTCGAGGTTCCGCTGGAGATTGTCAGGCTCCGCCTCTGCTACCCGTCGGCGTTCAAGCTCAATGGACACTCCCAAAAGGTACTCGCGTGCTGCCGTGACAGTTTCTCTCCACTAGAACCAACATACAAAATTAGCCTGGAACAAACGTAGGGATAACCGACTGACCTGCTTAGCTTCGTCATCCGAAGTGAGTGCAATGAGTAAGAGTGACTGAAGCACAGATCGGAAGATGACCTGAGCATCAGCAAGCTTGTTCCCAGACACCGCACGATATCCTTCCGTCAATTCGGAGCGCACGGACTGGAGAGTTCGTGCAGCGACAGGAAGGACCTTGCTTGGTGCCGATTCGGTTGGATTGCGGCGAACGTAAAGCTGTAAAGGAGGTAGTGATGCCACAGGTGAAAGATACGTATGAGAGGAGCGATATATTGATAAGAATAAAGGTTTCAAAGGCTCGAAGTTCACTACTCCGAGTTGGCGATTTAGAAGCTATGATAGAATGCGTAAACATCAATTAACACCTTTGCAGCCCAAAAAGGACACACCTGCATAGCCGTCTCAAATGACCCGGCCGCAACGTGATCAGCAGCCAGAGGTGAGTTCCTAACCCAATGTTCAGTCTCGCTAACACCAGGCGTAGCACCAGCTCCAAGCTCTTCTTCCTCCGGTACAGCCTCCTCAGCCTCATGCGCAGCAGTAAACTCTCCACCATCCGCATCAAGATCCCATCCACCTTCCTCTGGATCAATGTCGTCATGCACCTCCTCATCCCTGGCCCAGTCATCCAATGCCGATGACAATGCCGCCGAACCAGCGGCAGCAGCATCTCCGTTGACATAGGCAGGTTCAACACCACCCTCGAGGCTTCCGTTAGCAAGCGCACGGTCGAAGAAGTTCTCTCCGGTGGAGAGCGTAGGCCATATAAGGTCTGTAGTAGGCGTGATAACAGGTGGTGGTTTGAGCTTGGATGGAGCAAAGGAGGGTACATCGTCCACGTCAGCGGGAGAGAGACCAGCAGCCTCTAAGATCTCCTCAGCAAGTTCCTCAAATCCGTTGCTCTTCGCAGTGAGATACGCCAAGGGATCTAAAATTCATTAGTCTAGAGTGACCATAAGCGTTAAGTGTCACTCACACATCCCAACGTCTCTCAGCACCGCTATCCGTCCACGTATATCACCAGCATAGAGCGCATTATGGAACCTGGACATAGGGTTCCCTCTAGCGTCAGCAATTTTCTGCATCTTGGAGAGTTTGTCCGTGCTTCCAGTGGCGAGATAAAGGAAAGACAACTTGTCAAAGTTCTTCGTCTTTTGGTAGGCCTTCTCCACAATCTATCGTAGCAAAAGAAAATAAGATTCTGAAGAATTCTTTGCGGAACGACGTACCTTGTGGTTGCCCTGCTTAAGTGCCTGCTGTGCCAACCGCTCCCAGCATTCCGCCCGATTGATAGACTCTGCAGTCTCCATCGCGACATCCAAGTTTCCACACTCAATAGCAAGCTCGAACCTCGTAGTTGTATCTTGCACGAAATGCAAAGCAATCTAACAAGTGAACATCGATGAGTAAAATTCATGATACAAAACATAAAAGAGGTACCTCAGGGAAACCTTTTTGCTGCAGGTACGCAATAATACTCTGTCCAAGCAGAGTAGAGGTTTTAATGATATACAACATTTCCTCATAATTATTCTTCAACAAAGCAAGCTTGAACCTGTATTCCGTCGGATCGAAAGTGATGGTACGTGGCCTTGCAGAGCGGTCGAGACAGTGGATAGTCTTGCCTTTGACGCGAGTGAGATAGACAGGGTTGTCGAGCGTGCAAATCACGCCGTGGTCACTTTAGAAGCCGAATATGGTCATCATCAAGCAGATAATCAACATTGAGCGGCACATACCCCTGAGAAAGACAGTATTTAACGTGGTTGAGAGTAGAGTAAATGAAGACGCCCGAGTCGTCCCAAGCACCCGACTTGATTCGAATCGTTTCATGGATGAGACTGTGCTGAGAAAAGGTTCGGTTGGCAATGGTGATTGCTAGAGTGACACACGTAAGCCAAAGCGCAGTTAAAACTTGGAAAAACAACTTACTATGTTTACTCATTAACGCAACAAGACTGTTATCCGAATTCCACATGACGTATTTGACTGGAGGGCTGTTGACTTCAGCGATGGTCTTCTGCTGCTGGATATCGTAGAGGACAACAGAAGACGTCGAGCTCAATATAAGACATGCTGTTCCACCGTAAAAGATTTCGTTGGTTTGCACAGGGGGTTTGATAGATTTCACGACTGAATTGGACAGGTCCCGCACTTCGATAGTCTGCCGATACGTAACATTAACCACTATAAACAAAAGCCACAGACAACACAACATACCTGAGTCGCCTTATTGAGAACAGCAAATCGATTCCTTGCAACAAAAATCGCACTCTGCCCATTCCCCCTCTTGCCATCCACACTGGAGTCCTTCAGCTCTCCGCCTTGCGCTGAAGCCTGTCCAGGCAGCGCTGTCAACTCGTAAATGCCATTATCACTCGAAATCGTCACGAGGACAGCTCGTTCCGCGGGATTAAAGCTGAGTGTCCTGGGAGGCACATACGGGCTGCCAAATTTGCGCACACTCAACAGGCCGATATCAGACGCGCTTTCAAAGTCGTACGAGCGCACATATTTGTCACGGATATAATAAAGCGTGTTCTGGTGCACCGCAAACGCCGGCCGTTCACGTTCGAGCTTGAATACGATCAAACCGCTATCATGACCTGCAGCAAACAAGTTGAGGTTGGGATGAGCTGCAAGGACCCAGAATCTGTCGTGTTCTCTCCTGAACGTCTGGATGGAGGTCCGCTTGGCGAGATCCCACACTCGAACGGTCTTATCCTCTCCACAAGACACGATGAGCTCGTGCTTGGGATGGAAAAGAGCAGTGGAGACATTGTTGAAGTGTCCACGGCAAGAGTCAACTTCCCATGCTTTAGTTTCGCTCATTCGCCAGATCTTGATCGTGCGGTCGTCAGCAGCGGAAATAATAAGGGGTAGGGTGGGGTGGAACGTTGCATAATTAACTCCACGATCATGCCCTTCGAGTACATATTTGACAGTCGAGAAGGTGTCGAATGTTTCGAAATTTCCAGGGCCTCCAGAGTTTGGAGAGCCTTTGCGGAGTCCAGAGATGTCCCAGACGCGCACAGTTTGATCCATAGAAGAAGATACTACGAGATCATCCTTCGGGTGGAAAAAGGCGGACATGACATAGTGAGAATGGCCTGTGAGAACGGCGATGCAGTTACGGGATGTGCTGTTCCAGATTCTTATGGTTTGGTCGTCAGAGCATGAAATCTGCACAGCTGTTAACGTAGACGCTATTGAAAAAAGAAGCCAAAACGCACAATCCAGGGCATTTCGTGATGAAACTGCACAGTTCGAAGATAGTCGAGGTGGCCATGCAAAGTGAACAGACATCTCCGGTTTTGAGGCCGAATATCTACGACTCGTGAGGAAAGATCAACATATCAATTCGTAGCAACACGTACCCCAGACTCTGATTTTATAGTCGTCTCCTCCAGATACGAGCAGAGCTCGGCTCGGATGGAAATGGACACCTCGCACGGGTCCTGAAAGAGAAATTAGTATTACATCTTAGCCCAAGTGAACGACGACGTGCCTTCGTGTTCTTCAAAGCGATCCACGAGTACGCCCATACGATAATTCCATAGCTGAATACTGCCATTGTGTAAAGCCGCGGCCAGCAACGGTTGTGTTGGATGAAATGCAAGCCCTATTTTGCTAAATCAATCTTTTCGTCCAAACTTCCTCTTTCTCGAGCGAAACTGACCCTTTACGCGGTTGCTTTTTGATTCGAACTTGGTGAGCATTACCGACATGGTCGGTAGAATGGAAATGAAGCTCCCAAAAGGACTTTACAAGGAAAATATGTGGGATTTAGTTTAGAGACGTGGCCGTGACAAGAGATTCAGTGACGTTACGTGACTGTCACACCCATCCACGTTCTCTGTCCAGCGCCAATTGGGCGCCTAATTATTGGATTCAACAGCTTTCGATACTTTCGATACTGTCTGGATATGAGAGCATGCGGCTGTACACGTCGTTGAATTTTCTCAGTTCTCTTACACTAATTTAAAATACTCTACGAACGATGCTTCCATGGCCTCACGTCACGGCGAAAGATCGGCTTTAGTGCACTGCAGCTGAAGTGTATATCTGGTTTTGATTTCAAGCTGTAAGACGGTAAATTTGTCCAGTACCTGGAGCCTGTACCTAACGGTAATTTAAAGTACCTCAAAGGTCGATGAAATTTTTAGAGTTGTACGAGTGTACCGCTCAGGTCGGGTCTGAGTCCAGGAGGCCCTTGTCAAAACACCAAGCGCCAATCTGCCTCTCATCTCAATATGCTGTAGTGCATCCAGACGAAGGCGAAAGTCCAGATGAACTGTCACTGACTACAATAGATTCTAGAGATTTTGATAGCACTAGATCTAGTGTTGCAGTTTCTGGTAAGGCTGCAACCTCGAAGGATGAGGTCCGTCCAATGTCAAGTAAATATTTCGTGTAGAACTGGACTAAAGTTACTATACAATTGGTGATACATTCCTTTGAAAATACGGCATAACATACCATTGAACGCCATAACTTTGATAAGACGCTTAGAGATTCTGGGTGATGAAAGGCCTGCTTGTTCGTCCCTCCTGTACACACGGTCCAAACAGGGGGACGCCCACATCAAACCAAATCCTTTTCAGCCTTTCTCCGTGCAAAAAATTTCCCGAAATGAAAGGGCGCCGCCTCTGAAGTAATTCGTTGAATCCATAGCAGGAGGATAACCGCACAAACAGCTCCACAGATGCCGTAGTACATTCCGAAACACTGGGCAATGATGAACATGTAGTTTGCCATTAGAGACCCAAGACCCCAGAGTTGCAAGGCCCGCGGCATAGCGTAAGCCAGCGCAACGAACTGAAAGTCGTGGCGCTCGGAGTGAATGCTCTCGAGGTGCTCATACTAAATTGGATATTTTCCTAATTGAGTAACAGCGAGGGAACCTCATTATAGTAGAGAACTCACTGCTTGTGTCGCTGTTGCATCTTCCAGCCGCTCATACCGGTGAATCAATAGAGCAGCCGTAACCAGACTCGCGGCTTGAAAGGAGGCAGATATAATAGCCAGCGGGCGCCAAGACTCGAGGACAAGAAGGAATCCGTGGAGCCTGAAGTGAATCGACACGTCAACAGCTAGCTAATTTAGAATTCCGAAGCCACGACTCACAATAGTAGAGCGAAAGCCTGAACGATGCACAGGAAAAAAAACGCGATGAACAACAGGTTGACTCACACATCCCGAACAGACCGCTTACCCCGCATGACACTTGTCTCCATCCCCGTAGAGATTTCTTAACAAAAGGCTGCCACTCGTTGACGTACACCAAGTGGTCAACAAACAAATCGCTCAGCTTCGCCAGGAATCTGTCTGAGGTCCGGAAGGTGAGCCATCCCGACACTCTCGAGATCCGTGAATGCTGCGGCGGGTCATAAATAATCGCCTGGTCCCGAGACAACCGGCTAGTCATCTGCCCGTAGTGCGTTTGGAACCTGTGGTTGCCTAACGTTCCGAGTCAGCACAGCTTTCTATGCGGGTAGATGACCAAACTTTGCTCACATATTTGCTTCCAGAGGCGGGCTGTGAAAAGAAGCTCGGTAAGTGTGGGGAATTAAACTTGTGGAATTTTACGTACCGACAGCACAGACTTGATGACCGTCGGTGTTGTGTTCGCGCGCTAGCTTTAACACTTCCACGAACTGCGAGCATTCCGAACGACTGTAAAAGTAGGTCGATGTTTTTGACGTCGTTTGATCTTTGGAGACCGATTCGTCAAAGCCGATGTCAGAACATTCGAGATATGCGTACCTATGATGGCATGTGAATAGATACACATCAACTCGTCAATGAGTTTGACAGGAAGACCACCGAAATGCATCGGAAAATGTTCGATGTGACCCCAATACAGCTGTTCTAGGTAGAGTTCTAAAAAGAAAAACTGTAAGTGGCACCCATTGAGGAAAGAATAGTACACTTACTGAGATGAGATGGGGAGGCTACATCTGGAATGCCCAGATCCCTATTCTCGACCGGCTCCAACCAGAATTGAGACCGAGTCCTATGGTCAATCAAATAGTATGCACAACCAGCATCCTCAATCATGATGAACAATTCCACCGAGTCTGCCACAGGGATGTTTTTCTCCTCCAGCATGGCCTCAATATGCTTTGCCCAACATAGCACTTTGATCAACGTCTCCGGTGCGTACAGGTAGTCTTCGGTGGTAATCCGCAGAGACGAATGCCTGCAGAAGTACAACTGGCCCTCAGGATGAATGTATGCCTGCCACTGTGGTGGCAAATAGTGCGGCCTAAATCGACACTTAGTGAAAATTTGCAAAAACTCGTTGTATCCACGCACTTGTCCTCGTTTGAGTACTGGTACCCAGGAGTGAGCAATATCGGGTCTGTATACGAACTGAATGCAAATGATGAGCCAGGAGTCGAGAAACGAACGAGGTGAGAGTAGAGACTCACAACGTCTGCTTGGCATAACGACCAGTACCGAACGTGGTTATAGGCCGCAGAGCACCTTGAACAGTGAACTCGGCATAGCCTTTTTCTGAGAGAAAAGTGTTCATTTCGAGGTCGAGAGGAGTAGCCACTGGAGAGGAATGCGAATAAATGTAGCGAAGAAGGCTGGCTTTAAATATTGGACACGGTATGCAAATGCGGCAACGGTTGGCACTGCAATTTTATTATCTGCTGAGCCACACCGGTTCTTTTTTGTGCACAGTTTCCAGGCCGTGCGCTTCGGTAACAAGCAGTTCGATTCGATATAAGAAACTTAAAAGGTGTAAAAGGTCGCCACCAGTCGTTAACTGGGCATAGTAGCTGGGCATGCAGAGTCCCCAAGGCTAGACGGAAATCCAAAATTGATGGTCTGTGTGATGGATAGACGCCTAGGCCCAGGCGCCTATTACCATCCATATTAAGCGCTCACCGGTGCACCCTGAAAACCGATGCATTCATAAGCTATAAGACGCTTGTTTCTCCATACCCATCACTCTGCTCAGCACCACCAATTAATGACAGAAAAGTATGTGCAAAACTTTTACAACAGTTTCCATTCCTATTACTAACTCAGAAAATGAACCAGGGAAGAGAAAATCACCGAAACAAGTCAAGCGCCTGCTATCGAGCCCACAGAACTCGATAAGGGTGCACATGCCCCAGCCAGTCCGTTGGCTCCATCCGATTCCAAGGAGGCTGGAAAGGAAGGCGCCCTCTCTTTCAGTGACTCAGAAGCCAAAAAGGAAGGACCTTCGGAGAGTGAAGCTAAGGATGATGACCCGGATTTAGAACCTGTAAAGCCTGAGTGAGTATCTACTTTTCTTCTCTGAGAAGCTGCCCTCTCACTCTGCCACAGTCAGGACTTCCGTGGAGGGATTAATCAGCCTGTTTCTGGCTCTGGACGCCCACACCCTAAGCCACACAGGCCGCGCTAATTACTTCGTTATAAATAGTACGCTAATTCCTATCAATTAGTACCTCGGGTCCTATCTTACTCAGATTTTGTATAGGATTGAACACTACTGTATTACCGCTATACATGCCTACATACTTTCTTGTTTCTGTTATTGGACAATCGAGATGGATTCTGATCAAAACGTATGGGTGCCAATAAGATTCTCACTGTTAGAAGATCTAATACACCGTGGTGGCGTATTGCACGGAGATGTAAAGATAATGGCTGCCTGTCTGCAGGTGCACTCAAAAGCGCGCGAAATAAAAGGTGTGCACCTGGTAGACATCTTCAATCGAAAACTCTAAAAGATTCGCGGACTAGGAATTGTATGGCGAGCGCTACTTTCTTTCCTGAACCTCGACCCAACCAGATCCAACCCTAGACTGACAGTACCACTTGCTGTAGGTACTATTTGTCTATACCATCGCCAAACCCCTCTCCATCAACCCTACAGCACTCCATCTCCGTTGATTCCATCCCAACATTCTACGCCTCAAGAGCGCGCGCGTCGTGCGCCACATCTCAAAATACGACTGCTGTACTGATTCAACTCCATGAAATCGAGGTGGCACAAAGAACTTGAAAAACCTAAGTGTTATCTCTTTGCGATGTCGATGGGTAAGTCTTAATGTCTTATCTACGTGGAATGACAATGATTACATTGAACTTTTTTCATGTTCAGTGTGCCTTAAGTGTCAATAGGTAGAGACCTCCACGGCAGACTCCTAAGCGTCAACTTGAACTTAGAGCTAGTTCAATCTTCAAGTTTAATCTGATAAGTTCAGTTCGACTCACAAAAGCCACTACGGCAGCCGTGCTGTAAACTTCACGCATCAGTTCAATCGAGGTGGAGATGAAGTATGTATTCCAGTTCGTGATCTCTTGGAACGTCAACGGCCTTCACACTGCCCATAGCAAGTTCCTGAACACCTTTTTTTCTCCTCTGAACGTTGACGCGTTTAGATATGCTGTAACACCAAACGTAAGGAAAAGCCAGTAGCATATAGTTCTCATACTCCAAACTGCGAACACATACAGTGTAAGTTTCTCAACCCATAGAACCTCGCAAAACAGAAAGGTGTAGAGATCACTGCTTCGACCGACGGAGTCCCACAAACTGAAGAAAGCCGGAAATTACATCAAAAGGCACTGAATATACTGTGAGTCCTTGTACTCGTTTTTCGAACTTGGTTGAAGTTTCACCTGACAACCCACATGGTTTTCAACAACAAATTGAAAAGAACTCTCAGGCTGTCAGTGAGGCGCATTCTAACCGTGAATTTGTCTGTAAAATACTTTCAGTGCTAATTCTGGTTTCATTACTAGGTGGCGACTCTGGATTTGATGATGTACGCTCCTCTGTGCAAAGGTGGCAGTGCCTTGTTGAAATAGTAGCCTAATATCTAGATCTGAACATTCTACATTCACCTTCTTTCTTCAAGCCTCAACTCAGCGCAGCCTGTGTACATGAGCGTCAATCTTGCACTAGTACCTGCACGTTCATGTGCTAAGAGCTATCTTACACTTGACATGTGTTCTGAATACAGGTATCGACTGGCTATCGATATCGATCGGTGACTAGCGGGCGATGTGAAGTGTATAGGCAAGTCTCCTGCCGAGAGAGAAAAGGAGAAGAGGTGTAGAAAGTAGGAAAAGAAGCATAGGAAGAAGGTAGGAAAGAAAAGGTGGTGCCGTTACCCTTACCAAAGGAGAATGCTGTTTTGTTGGCATTGAAGTTAAGAATGATTATGAACCATATCAACACCCATTTAGTTGATACATATTAATTAGGTCCCTATTGTTATACTACTAACATCCGATTACTCACTGGGACTTAGTGAGTTGTAATCAGCATTCATTCAACGAGTTATGTTCCAGAGTTATGCTACTAATACCCGAGTACTAAGGGATTAGTAGTAAATCTAACTAGTATTCGTTCAATTGCAATGTTTCGTGCTTTATACTACTGACACCGAAGTAGGGTTAGGCAATCAACTTAGAAAAAAACATATACACCAGTGTACCTTCTGATCTTCTACTGGCAGTATCAAGGTTCCAGATCTACCTTTAAGTTTCTCCGAGTTCAACATAAAGTTACCACCTAGCAAAAGCTGTATGAATGCGGCCGCCCTCCATTCAACGAGAGAGTAGGGTCAAATCTTCTATTTGACCACAGGATTGGAGGGAGATATACTTAGGACACACATGTCTCCGCAAGTATGATCATTAGTGACGTTGCCCCTGCTTGTCCGTAAACCTCATTGCACTTGTTCCTTCCGTCCAGCCTCGAACGATCGCTATCATCTCTTTTAGTACCACAACCTCTCAGACTAAGTCCTGAACTGAAGAATTTCTGGCCTAGTTTCTCATCAAGATATCGTGGTTGAGGTCAAATGATGACCACTTGGTCGCAGATTGCCCATAAATTACTTGATACACAATCATAATAGCTGTATCTCGAGGGCTTGTATGACTGATCACAAGATGCTGGGCATGTTGAAATAGTGTCGGAGCTATGCTTCTAAGTGTTGGCTAATTGAAAAACTCTCCTGAGCCTCAGGCTCCGCTACAGCTCTTGCAAGACTGCTGCCAAATGTAAAGTTGGAGATTACTATCGGAGCCTGAGTCTGAGATTAGGCGCATCACATATAAGTATTGAATGCAAGCGCTAAAACAGACAAATGGAACATACTTCAGCGCTTCAGCGTCAATCAATTTCATTGATGCTTTCATTATTTTGACCGCTCGTCAATCAGAATTCAATGCCTCAGCGTGGCTCACGTAGAACCAAGCGCTGAAAAGATTGGGCGCTTAAGCTTCTCTGCGAGTTCCTGATATGGGGTCCCGGGAGCGATGAAGTATGCAGCTGCAGTACATCTGGACAATTCCAGGAAGCCGGTGTTCTAGCAGCTCGTGGATCCAAGCCGGTCAATATACCTACCTACCTACCTACCTACCTGCGCCAGGAGTCCAGGGCTGGTCGCTAGTTGGGCGCTAGGCTTGTAAACTTGATGCTAGGGTTCGGAACTAGGCGCTAGTGGTGTGGTGTGGCGTAGATATAGCACCTTCAGCGCTTCAAGCGTCTGTGCTCTTTTTTTATCATCAACGTAACCTGAGAACGAGAAAGAGAGAATCACTCACCGCAATTTCATAAAGCAGGTAAGGAAGACTTTGACATTCCACTGCTCAACAGCATTTTCCTTCGAGTTCTCCAAGCCCCAAGAGGATGGCGAATCAATAGTTCTATGTAATGGCTGCATTTTCATAAAGCAGCCAAGGAAGACTTCGACATTCCACTGCTCAACAGCATTCTCCTTCAAGTTCTCCAAACCCCAAGAGGATAGCGAATCAATAGCTCTATGCAATGGCGATTACTACGGAGGGTTCAAGAATCCGAGCCCACGAGGCTCAGTATGTGAAATCACCATGAACAGTGTCACAGCTAATAGCATAGACCACGGAGTTTCTGAGAATATTTTAGCCCACGGTCGGTACTTGTGGCCTGAATCATGAGAGTACTTGGCATTCAAGTTATGAATAACGTCGTACTTACCACAGCCAATAGGAGAAAGAATCGCCACGCTGTATTTGCGAAGAAATCGGATCCATAGTCTATACCACTGAACAGCCCTACCAATTAAGGGTCTTGGCTGCAATTTGGGTCGCGCGACTAGTGAGGCCAAGGCACTATTGGTAGTATTCATGACCGCTAAGTAAACATCAGTGAAAGCAGCGAGGGTCGCTTTTGGTTCAAGGATTCTGCCTAATGCTGTTTGAAGCGCCACCAACCAGAGTTGTCTCGAATTAGAATACAAGCGCAAGGAACACTAAGAATACAGTCAGGCGTGATTCGGAAGAGTCTCGTTTGCGGATAGGTACCAACCCTTACCGTATCACAGCCCTAGTACGCCTACATATTTTGAACAGCGGCTCGAAGATGAAATAACTTCGGCGAAGAATTTTCCTTTGGAGATTCGGTCTGCCATGAGGTCAGCAGGGTTGGACAGCTTATATTCATAGTTCTATAGCTTTTGAATAGCCACGAAAGTAAAGATGTGCGAGATAGAATGGAGCAGCACCTGTGGCAAATAATACAACCTGAATATTTGAAAGAATGAAGGCCTGCACGTACGATTCACCGGCGAAAGAATGAAATGTTGAGTATCACAACATATCAGTAGTGTACTACTTCTATTCCCATCGCTCATTCTGAAGAGTAAAGGATAAATCTCACGAGGAAGCTGTAGTCGGATCAATGCAGGTCCGTGCGGTGTACTACTGGTATTGAGCGCATAGCGTCGTTGAAATGTACGCTCCGAGTCGTTAGCCGAGCGGCAAGCACAACTACTGAAATGTTCAGTGGTCTGTTACCAAAATGTCAAAATGCATAGAGAGGGCTTACCAGCATTGATACATGGAAGGATCTGCCACTGTATGTGGACGTGCTACGGGATCTGCGAAGTTCTAGCTGGTGGATCTACGTGCCAGCAGCAGATGTGCTTCAAGCACTGATGCTTTTAAGACACTGGCATTGCACTCGTTTGAACAGCTATAGACGAAGCTCAGCGAGTTCAACAGCATGAAGAGGTGTAGCTTTCGCGACAAATAGCAAATTGTAATCCCGCGGCGAATATAAAAGCTGACTGCTAAGCCTTCAGTTAAAAGCTTGAACTTGTCGACTTACAATCACTCACCTCATAATGGGTATTCGCGATATCTTCGAGAGCTTCCTGTGCTTTGGCACTGGCCGGTGAGTTGCACATCCAGCATATCTGCAGCGACTTCTATGCTAATCCCGTATCATGATCAGCGGTGGCCTGTTTCGAAGGAGTAGCAATGACAAGAGCGATGAAGATGTTGAAAGGTATGGCGTGCTTATCGGTCAGCTAACCTGTTTCCCTGACTAACAATTGCCATTCTAACGCTAGCCCTGAGCCGAAGAAACCAAGGTTCGTTAAGCTAGATCTGCCCATTTCTCGAAGGAACAAGTGCTTACCTTTCCTGTAATAGGTATCGACCTCGAGGTCCTGACGATCCCACGGCTCAAGGTCCCAATTCGGGTTCCGGTGGAGGTTCGAAGCCCAAACCGAGACCAGGTCGCCGTATATTCGGACGGAAGAGGGCGTAAAGGACGTGAAAGGAGGAGCAGGAGAAATCGGCACTGGAGACTGCCATTGAGAAATGCTACACCCGCGTGCCCATTGAACGCTGGACTCCTCCTATGTATATCCTATATCTTGCTTTTTGTATCTTCCCTTTGGACATAGTGCCAAGTGGTGTCAGACTATACCTTCATGACTTTCACACGATATATACCTTGATCTGACTCCATGAATAATATTCTCTTCTTCTCTCTCTTCCTCTTTCCCGTGATCTTAAAGTGCGCTTTCTACTCGTGAAGATCTCGATATTTCAAATGTATCGACATCCTTGCATCCCTGGTACTCATCCTGCGCCAAGGGGCACCCGAAATCTCTCCTTTTTGTGGCCACTGGTATGCATGTACGTCTCTGTTTAGACCCTGCTGGCTGCTACTACCCCGGCGACGGCGTAAAGTTCAAAGCCGAAATGGTCAACTTTCTTGGGGTGGGAGAGGATAAGAGGGGTTTTATCACATCGCGAGGAAATCCTTTTACGAAAGGCTGCCTGATGTGGCCAATCCGATGCCAATCCTCACTAAAACCTCGGGTTTTGACAGCCAGTTCTACTAAGTGGCAATGACTAGTACATAATGCCTGAAATCTCAGCCACGCAGGATTGAGCAGCTGATCAAAAAAAGAAGTTAAAAACAACAGGTCTGTCTCATTTTGTATGCAACTATATAAAGCGGCTCATGTGAATTTCAGGTTCTTCTTATACTTAGTTCGATTCCCCCAAGATGCCGCTTGACATTGGAGGCTTCCCTTTACCCACTCTCGACCGCCTGAACGCGCAAATTCCACCCAACCTCGACGCGAAACAAGTTGTGTCTGAATGGTTCACCTCCTTCACCACTCATGCGGAATCTGGCGACGTCGACGGCGTTATCAGCTTGTTCCATCCCGAATCTTACTGGCGTGATATGCTCGCTCTCACTTGGGATTTCAGAACTTTCACCGGGAGCAACATCATCAAGCAATTCCTTACGGACCGACTCAAGTCTTCGAAACTCCATGGATTCAAGTTGCGAGACGAGTATCTCGGATTGCAGCAACCTTTCCCTGATCTCGCCTGGATCTCGTTCATGTTCGACTTTGAGGTCGGTGAGACGGGCGTAGCTTCTGGTATCGGGCGACTCATGCCTCACGCCGACGGGTCTTGGAAAGCCAATTGTATCTTTACGAATCTAGAAGAGTTGAAGTGTGCTCCCGAGAAGATAGGCTTCTTGCGAGACCATGAGTCGAATCACGGTCTTTGGACATCCCAGCGGGAGCGAGAAGTGGCGTTTGAGGACAGGGAGCCGACAGTGCTGATTGTAGGAGGGGGTCAGAGTGGCCTGGAGCTCGCTGCGAGGCTCAAGACGCTTAATGTCTCCGAGACCTTGATCATTGAGAAGAACGCTAGGATTGGAGATAGCTGGAGAGACCGTTACAAAGCCCTGTGCTTGCATGATCCGGTTTGTAAGTAGTCGTTTCTTTTTCCTTTTCACTGTTCCTCGAGTTCTAAGCTTACATACATTTTTCAGGGTATGATCATATGCCATATCTCCCGTCAGTTTTTGCACGGTTTCGGCATCTCATGAGCATCCTACTGATGATATGTTAAATTCCACAGATTCCCACCAACTTGGCCTGCGTATAGTCCTGCTGAAAAGGTGATTCATCCCGTGGTCATGTGGTTTTTTCATTTTCAAACGAATGTCATTGTCTGCGACAGCTAGCCGGATGGCTGGAAAGCTACGCACTTGCGATGGAGCTTAACATCTGGACCTCGGCGGAAGTTACCAAGGCTGCTCGTGACGAAGCTACCGATCGATGGGCTGTCACGGTTAAATTTGCAGGCGGAAAAGAGCGTGTCTTCAAGAACATCAAGCACCTTGTATTTTGCACAGGGCTGGCCGGGAACCAGCCGCATTACCCTTCGTATCCTGGAATGGTGAGACCTGTATTTTTACGTTTGAGTGTTTGCTAATTTTGACGGTGGCGTAGGATATTTTCAAGGGTCAAATTCTTCATTCGTCGCAGCACAAGTTGGCTTCAGACCATGCCGGAAAGAAAGTTGTGGTAATTGGGGCTTGTACCTCTGGTTAGTAGGGCTTGAACTACCTGGTCCATTCTGCGCTCACTGGTTTGCTACAGCCCACGATATCGCCTCGGACTATTATCTTCACGGTGTTGGTATGTCAGATTGTATGGAAGCAGGCTTTTCATATATGTTCTGATTGGCTGCCACTACAGACGTAACGATGTACCAAAGGAGTTCGTCTTATATCATGTCCACGAAGAACGGCTGGAAAGTACTCTTTGATGGTAGGACATTCTTCCTGTCAAGTCCTCATGTCTTGATGAGTTGATATCATGTGCTGTACTTCATAGGTCTCTACTGCGAAGGAGGGCTGCCTACTGACATTGCTGATCGCGTCAGCGCCTCTTTTCCTCATGCGTTTGGTTATAATGGCTTCGCCCAGCGCGCAACCGATGCGATTGCTGAACTAGACAAGTACGTTGTGCTGATCGAGCTTCGCGTGAAAAATCTGACCTTTTGTCAGGGATCTGCTTGATGGCCTGCGACAGCGTGGATTCAAGCTGAACATGGGTATTGATGGGGCCGGATTTGGATTGTTGGCGTGGACGAAGGCTTCAGGATATTACCTAGGTATGTCGTATTCAACTCGGAATGTGCCCGGCTCAGTGAATAATTTCTGTAGACGTCGGCGCTAGTCAAATGATTATAAACGGCAAGATCAAATTAAAGAACGACAGTCAGATAGAAAGGTTTACGGAAACGTCGATCAAATTCGAGGATGGAAGCGAGCTTCCTGCAGATGTTGTTGTGTGTGCAACAGGGTGCGTAGATGATGCCTACATGAACGTCGTTGGGTATCTACCTGAACCTGACTCCGCTCTTGTTATCAATAGCTTTGGCGACGCTCGCGGGGCTATTCGTAAGATCTGTGGAGACGAAGTGGCAGACAAATGCCATAGAATATGGGGCCTCGACAAAGAGGGTGAAATCAACGGAGCCTGGCGTGACTTGGGCATTCCGGGCCTGTGGTATATGATGGGTGCGTAACACTTATTGCTTATTGTTGAAGACATTCAAGCTGATTAGTTTCATGAAATGGTTTGGGTACTCTGTAGGCAATCTCGCCTTGGCTCGGTTCCATTCTAAGCATGTTGCTCTCCGTAAGTTGCTTGAACGGTCGGCATGGATGTTGGCTGACTTTGTGTGCATACAGAGATCAAGGCAATGGAAGAGGGGGTGTTTGGACCTCGGTATTCGCATGAAGCGTAAATTTACAGAAGTACTAGGTACACAGCCTGGATTAATACATGTCAAAGGTCTACACGTTCAGCCTTAGAAAGAAGGTTAAAGAATGAATCTTTAGAATATGCAACTGCCTCCGTCCCTTCTCCAGCAAAAGTAAGATAAAACAACAGTTCATTTCCTGATGTCAAGAGAGCGTATACTTTGAATGCTTCTTCCTCTGTGACTGACATGAAGACCCGCTGTTGCAGCAAATTAGGGTTTTTCTGGTAGCAGGTGATATCAAAGGCTGTAACTTTTGTGCGTGGCTTTCCGCGAAGCTCACTCCAGTCCAGAGCAGAAGAAGGAATGGCAATGGGAAGCTGAGGGTTGTTGTTGCGCTTGCTGATGCCACTGATGCCATTGGTCGATGCAGAGTCATTGACCGGGGTGACAGAAGGATAGAATGGTGCTAAGAGGCGATGAGGCTTTTCAGGCCAGACGGGCTCTGGTCCACGAACGTAGGGGTTCTCCTTACTGGATAGTAAGTCAGAACATGAATTTAAAATTGAACATACGATACGTACATCATCGCAGTCTTCTTTCTTAAAAGTTCTATAAGAATATGCTCCCCCAACTCTGATACTTTAAACATCAAGAGACGAGAAAGGTACACACACGCGCTAAATACGTGCATGTGGCTAGCAGAAGGTTTAAGTGTTAAACTCCGGAGAACAAACCAAACATACTCGATGAATTCAGTGCAGTCCTCTTTATCAGCAAGCACCTTTTCCGCCTCCGCGATTTCTTCGTCCAATTTATCAGAAGGCGGGAGATTTCCCATCGGTGGCGCATTCGAGGAATAAGTTTCATAGGCCTCAGCGTATCGATTTAGATCAGCGCGAAGGATTGCCGCGTGCTTCTCCGCTGTTCTTTCATATAAAAAGAGTTTTTTGGCCCCATCCTCAGCGACAGCACGTTGCTGTACAGTTAACCTAGGCATAATGTATTCATCCGAGTCTGAGACTCTAGAGTAAAAGAGAGTACCGTTTACATAATATGAGGCTGTGCTGCTTACTAATACGATTGCTGCCTCATGGTTGGCCATTTGGAGATAAGATAAGTTGTAGCCTATACATCTATGGCGCGTTCTACTCCCAGCTCGCCTTGCGAGGTTGCAGTCTCTGCAATTGTCTTTCATGACTATCCTTCAATGGCTCCTCAAAGCCTTACGAAAAGCTCTGTATGATAACTCTGCTGTACGATTCTCCATTCGATGTATTTTTGCTCTCTCGTCTTTGCTTTCCAGACTTCTTGGTTTAAAAGGAAAACATATTAAGCAGACCAAGCCCGGCGACGGTAATCGTAAACCATCGTCTTTTTCTGCTCCAAAACCTGCAATCGACAACGAGAACGTTTCCTCGTCTGTGGAAAGCCAGGATGATACCCCGACAGTTTTATCGACAGCGGCGACCGGTGCTGTGGTTATTTGCGCAAGCAAGGCGCCAGGCCTAGGAGCAGGATCATCTACCTTACATCCATATCCCTATAGCGGTGCAAATACTTCAATGTCCTCTCAGGATCTCGGTCTTCACTATGTCCAGGACACAGATCCCGGAATTCGCCCTAGACCAGCTAGTACAGCAATACCAGACTTCAGACACAACCGTCTCTCCCAATTTTCTCATATCTCCCATTCCTCTTTTCATTCGCAACAATCTCTCCAACCAACCTCGACACCACACAACACTTCCGGAGACTTCGGTCCTCATCCTAATCATTCAAATCCTCGAATTACCCATCCGAGCGTCTCGGGGTACCCACATGTGCATACACACGGACATGGGCGTGGACATGGGCATGGGAATAGTCCACGGCCTAGCCCTCAGCCTAGCGCTGCAGCGTCAAGGGTATCACTCGTGCCGCCTCCAAGTGTGAACGCGCGAAGCGCCAGTCCGGCTTCACTTCCACCGAGTATCACGATTGAGCGCACGCGGTCACAGGATGTACAGGAGCTGGACACTGGAAATTTGAATGAACGGGATGGAGATGGATACGAGCTAGCACCCATAATGGCTTCTCCTGTGGAGGAGGTTTCTTATGTGCTCGCGGGAGAAGTAGCCAATGGGTATAGGCAGGAGTTGAGCGGATCATACAAATGTTTTTATCCTATGGCCCCAGAAGCTCAGTCTCGGTATGTGAGGGAAAGTTGTGTGTACGTTGAAATCCGTTATGTTGCATGAGATTGTACTGACATGAGTCGGATGGGTGTTTAGAGATGAAAAGCAGACGTCTCAATTGCTGGAGCCTATGACGACCAAGTTTGATGAGTGAGTTCGGTTACTTCTGCTAATGCGGCCAAACTAATTCTTTTTTGCGTCTTTTACGTGCAATATAGCCAAGAGATACCAGCTGGATGGAAACCTTTTTCACACCCAGAAGGTGTGAGATACTTTGCGTACGACAACAACGTACGTTCTTTTAACCCTTTCTTTCTGCTGTGACTTACAATTTTGTCTTCCATGTAGGGACAAAGGTTTTACACAGACGCTAACATTCTCTCCACCGACGTTCGACGACAGATCATGGATTGCATCAACTACATCGATGACTTCGTGCGCGCACACAGCATTCTACTGCATCCTAGAGTGAATATCGTGCTAGACATATTCGACGATCCGGAGGAAGAGGAAGGGTTCTACTGCAGATATTACCTTGTCGACCATGAGACGAGATCGGTATTTTGGCTTGACCGATTTGATACAAGCGACCTGTATATTTGGGCAGATGTCAAAGGTGTCACAGAGTTGGGACATATTCGTAAGTTTTGGTTTGCCCTCTAGTGATTCCGTCCTCATTTTCTCTGTTGTGTAGGACACGAAATGGAAGCGCAGTATTGGTACCACTGTCATTTGTTCCCGGACTCCTTCGAGCTTAATACGGATTACGTGGATGAACTGCGCGACATTTTATTGCAATCTATTTGTGGTATGTTACGGCTTACCAGCAATTATTGCACAAGTGATGAGATGTTTGTTAATTTTTCAGATTCCTTGACTTCCATGACGAGTACCGTTCCATACCCCGTGACAGAACTTGACCAAATGCTCTCGTTGGCAAACGATATCAGGAGTGAGTGCAAGAGTGTTTTTGGCTAGTATTTGATGCACCTATACTGATGTATATGACAGCAAACCCAGCTACGGGTGGGGGTGTCTCTGCTTTCAGTGAGTGCTCCCTTTGACGAAAGGATGTAATTCTGATCATTACATTCATTCCTAGGTCGAATAATGCACATATTTGGTGAATACCTTCTTTCAACCTCGTCTTCCTATTCCTCTTCTTCTAACTAACGTGCTCAGTCCGCCAACGTTTCATCAACTTTCACGGCCAGCCTGCTGCGCGGCTCGATCGGGACCGGTCGATCCACCACCCGGCAGACTTTGTTCCTCGAAAATCCATCTTGTTGCGCTGCATATCTCCACTACTGTTTAGCGCGCCGGAAATACATTATCGAGCATTAAACAAAATTTGGGTGGATGGCTTGGTGCATCAAGCGGCTTGGGCTGGGTTCATAGGGCGCTTGTTAGGAGAGTGGCAAGAGTTGATTCTCTTTGTGAGTATCTCCTATTTTCCTCCTCCCTTTTCGATTCCTTTTTTTCTAACTCGTACGGTTTTCTCAAAGGATACAGTACTCCTTAACGCCAACGTTGCCTTCCTCGCAATTCAATCTGTCGATGACGCTTCAGATTCGCCCAGTCGGTCAGCTGCCCAGATGGCAAGCTACCTCTCAGTTATAGCGAGCATTGGTAGTATTATCGTCGGCCTAGTGCTAGCGCGGAAAAACCGAGTAAAGGAGAAGGAAAGCGCCGGAGACGCAGCAATTTTCTTGAATTCGTGGTCAAGAAATAGACTCGGGCTTGAGACGCTGGCCATTCTGTATAGCGTTCCGTATGCTCTGCTGTTGTGGGGGTGCGTTTTTACAGTTTTCTCTATACCTTAGCCTCCTTAGCTGATATGAACTCATATAGCGTACTCCTCTTCCTCGTCGCCTTTTCCTTTATGTGTCTGCATGCTTCCTCCGACCTCATCCGGTCTATTTTCAGCTCGGCCTGGTTCATCGTGGCTATTTTGCTCCTGTGGTGCGTAAGTGCGCTGTCGACTTGGGAGCATCGATCGGATGAGAACAAGAGCTTTTGGGAGAGGGTGTTTGACGGTATCGGGTGGATAATATTTGGAATATGGTGGGGAGTGGAGGCGTTTATTGAGCGAGTAAGAGGTTGGAGGGAGAGCGTTAGATCGTGGGAGAGAAAGAAGAGGGGGGTGGAGAAAGGTGGGCATGCGGGTGTAGGCGAGGAACAGGGAGGAGAGGATGCGGTCGAAGGTGATATGGAGAGGGCTGAGAGGAGGAAGGAGAGGAAGGGATCGGTTGGGACTGTCGTTGTGGAGCTTTGGAGAAGGTCGTCGTTATTTAATAGAAGTGAAAAGGATAAGGAGAGGAAGGACAGCGATGACTCTGGGAGGACAGTTGTATAGTATGTCATTGGGTTTTATGTATCTTGGATGAGAGTTGGAGGAGGCTGCTGGATTTATCTGCTGGATTTATTCTAATCTGCAAGTTGTATTTTGTACAAGTGCTTTTTGAAATGATTGACATTTATTAGCGTCCATGAACTGCTAGTGCCTCTATGACTCGGGTTCGTCTATCTACACACATCTTTACAGGGATCGGCATCGCGTGGACCTGACGATGTGAAGATTACTTGCAGTGGATTACAGGTAACAAGTCTGCCTCCGAAATCAAAACATGTGCACCTCATTTCCACCAGATGTCAATCAAGCTTTCGAGTTCCACCGGTGAACCTTATGTGGATCTAGGCGCCCTAACTAATTGAATGAAACGCTTTATGCCATGGGTCGCCCACAAAGTGGTTCTTTTGCACACGAGGTGTACGTGCTCGAGGATACAGCTCTCAAGAGCTTCTGTTTCCTCACTTGTGGTATACTACCATGTCTGACTCAAGCTCGACCTCTGAGACGTTGACTACTCTGGTGTTACCTACTGTCTTAGTTCAGGATATAGTAAGGATCCAGGGAGAGGAGATCCGTCGTTTGCAAAGAGAGGTTGAGAGTGCTCAAGGCGGTACGGTAGGTCCATCATGTCTAATCGCATTCATGTAATTGCTCTATCACATATGATACTCATGAGGGAAACACATTCGTCGTTAAAGATCGCCGGAAATTTCACGGAGGATTTGAACTACGAACGGGACGAGCACAAGAAAAACCTGGAATCGAATGAGGAGTTGTTAGCACAGCTCGCAGAGTCGAGATTCGAGTATCAGAGTCTTACTGCAGAGATGGAGAAGATGATGAAGGAATCAGAGAGGAGAAGGGAGGAGAATGAGGAGCTTAAGCAGACTGTGAGGGAGCTAAGAGATGCTCTTCAGGTCGAACAGGAGAAGAATAAAGGTACTCTTGTGGTAAATACCATCTTTTGCCGGACTCCAAAGTATTGACAAACGTGATTCCGCAGGATGATCTCGACTGGGGTGAAGAGGTGAAGAACGAGCCTGCACTCGGTGAAGATCTGAATGTTGCTCAGACGATCGAAGCATCCGGAAATCCTCCCGAACCGAGTTCACAGCCTAGTGCTGATATCGTGCCAGAAGGACCTCGCACTGGTTCCAAGTTCGTACCTTTCTGCCGTACTCAGCAGCTAAGAAAGTATGTGGAAGACTTAATCAAAGTGAGTGTAACACTGGGGGCTTGCAGAGGCTGGTGGTTTAGAAACCTAGCAGAGCATTGATTTCGAAGGACCGGAAGAGTGGGCTATCTTCGGGACCCCTGATCAGCTGAACATAAATTTCGAGGATCGGGAGGAGATTATACTCTTCACGCATGAGGCGTCATCCCAGAAGCCTTCTAAGAAACTTAAGAAGTTTGGGCAGACGCCTTGGTTGGGGGAAATGATCGTCAAGAATAGTGATGGATGGTGGTATTTAGGTACTTACGAAAGTAAGGGGTACGCGACTGTCGGTGGAGAGGAATATATCGCGCTTCCGGAGCAGGTAAGTGATATTTGACTCGACCAAAACCTGAAGTAGTGCTGATGAACGGCGACCTCTCTGCAGACAAAAAAGTTTCTTTTGCACCAGGTAAAGCCGAGTCTTAGAAGTTCTGGACAAGAAGGGATCGCGGCAAAAATCACAGAAGGGAGTTTATCTATGGTCAAGATCATATTTTCCATGGTTGGATTTGATGAAGGAGTTCAGCGAAAGCTGCTTGATAAGTTTTAGTTTGGATATATTGGAACAACTGCCTTGCAATTTTCTCGTCTGCTTACAGGAGACTACTCGTATCCATATGAAAGAGGTCGTAGAACTTGACAATCGTAGCAACAGAAGCTTTGAAACATGAAAATGAGGTGATATAGAAGAATGCGTAATGTGAGTAAGAGCACGCAACATTCAGGCATAGATCAGTAGCGAGGGCATGGACAAAAACAGGAGTATCTGCATCTCTCGCTCGCAAGAAAAGGCGGAATTCTTCCAGAGTTTGTTGAATGAAAAGAGAAATCTAGGCACAAATTGCCCTGGCAGGAGCCGGACGACCGTGCGGACGCAGGCGGTTTAAGCGCAGGGATTCGTTGGGCTATAAAAAAACCATCAGCAAAAAAAGATCCTGAAGTGGATGAAAAGAAGCTCACATCATGCCCTCTCCCTGCCCGAAGGAGTTTTCCTGATCAGATGAGGTTTTACCCGTGCTCCGTTCAGGCCATCCAAGGGCTGTACGTCTGACCGTAGGAGCAGTCTCGCTGCATTGAGGCCGACATTGCTCGCTTTGGCCTTGGTCCCCGTGGTATCCGCGTTGGGCGGGAAGAATACTTTCGTAGCCTGAGTAGGTACAGGTGGTGGTACGTTAATGCTCCTATTGACAGGAACCGGTTGCAAGGGCGGGCTTGCCGTACTCTTAATGCTCCGAGCAGACAGCTGCGGGGCAATACCAGTGAGCTGAACACAGTCTGGCGAGAGAGAAACTTTGACAGTCCTCTGAGAAGAAGGGTAAGGACGCGAAGAAGTGTGTCGGCGTCTGGGCCGAAGGTCTGAAGGAAGTGGGCCATAGCTTTGCTGCAAGTCTGCTAGCAGTGCCTGCACCCCGCGAGATAACGAGGAGGCTCAAAAACCTAAAGGGAAGACATCAAAAAATGTGAGAAAGACCATCAGCTTAAAACTAACCTTGCAAAGCATGAAATGAGAACGGCGTATCTACCCAGATCTGCTTGCTTTCCATGATGGGTGTATTCGGCTTCGTCCCGCAGCTCATGATATCTCTGGAGAATACTGCGTTCGTCGTCCCAGAAAGACTCTGTCGAGTGAATGGATACAGTATCGGGCTCAAAGATGAAAACAGGTTGAAGAGTTGTTGAGCTACTTTTCCTGGATACAGCCGACGGAGCAATCGAGGAAGAACGCACGCTCGGCTCGTCATTTCTTCCTCGCTCGTTTCGTACATGATCTAGGAGCGCGCCTGGGAGGCTCGTATGGTCTTGACCTCGAGCTCTGGTCCTTACTCGATCCCTGGTAGCGACATGGGATAGGTGGAATTGACTGGGAGCATGTTGACGTAGGATAGATCGACGCTGGGCTGAGAACCTTCTGACGTTGAAGAACTAACTGAAGACGACAGAGGAGATGTATCTCACCTCGAGCTAGATGATGTACACGTGCTTGAACGAGAACGAGAAGCAGGGCCCGGCCATGCAAGCACAGTAACATTTTGGACTATACAAAGAACATAAGTCAAATATTAGAAGAGAAAAGGTCAAGGAAAATTCCGTACATGAAAGAGAAAGATCTTCTCCTTCAGCGATAAGACAAGGCTTTGTCTTTCCAAAATACCTCTGCGAACCCTGATCATTCTTTCACCACCAAATTTGGAGGACGATGTCGATACGATGGAAGGCATCTCAATGATGCGAGCTCTGACAGCAGGTCCAGTTTCGACAATGCCTTTCAACGCATGTAAGGCTTCAAGCTTCAAAGGGCGGTTGCTTTCGCTTTCCAACTCGGACGCAAGACGATACTTGAGGAGCTGCCAGCATCTGAAGATCATATTGGAAAAGAATTGTGTCTTCACCGCATATATGCTTGCTCGTCGTGATGTGAAGAACTCAGGAGGGAATGTGATAGTAGTGTGATGTGACCCAGGACGCGTTTGACGAAGAGTTGCCACGTGCGGTCGCGCCGTGCATAGACCTCGGTCAAAGGTTTTTGACCGGTTCATACGATTACTGGTGACAGCCCCTACTCCTCCTTTAGCTCTCTTAATATCCATTGCCGTCTTGACGAGTGTGATATTCGAAAACTCGAATTTGCTTAAACCCATCACCCTACTAGCTTAATCCGGATTCACCTGCACCCTCTTCATCTCAATCAAAGAGAACTCACGAATCAGTAGCAAAAAGCAGAATCCACTTGGAATCCACTCGAAACTAATTCTCTCATCCAAACCCCCTCTACAACTTCACCCAAGCCTCCGCCGACCCTGTCTGTATCCGCAAACATGGACGCTTATACCATTGGCGGTATCTTCAGCCAGATGACACTAGAGTCGCAGTCTTGGTGCAACGTGTGCTCGATGTACTTCAGCTTGCGCCTGCCCGGTGCTCCGAAGAAGGGTGGAGGAGAGGAACGCTTTCTTTGCTTCGGACTCGACCAGGATGCGCGTCGGTACGACTAAGTTTCGATTTCGAGATTAAAAGATTGAAAATAGCTCACGTCTAGTGATAGCATATGTGTTCGGGATGTATACTTTCCGAGTTTGAATGTAGTCACGAGTCGAAGACGAAGGTATTTCTCGTTTATTTTACACAATCCATTTACTAATGAATCTACCCAGACACCAAGTCCACCGAATGGGCCCATGTTCACCTAACCTTCCTAAGCCCACAGCTAACTCCAATATCTCCCTCCCAGCCAAGTGAGTCCGTTCACAAAGTTCAGCGCCGAACTATTCGCTCCCGCACATCTGACATCTTCTCACCCTTTCAAGATGACGATGACGATGGCGCTACAGATATAGAGGAAGATACTAGGATAGGTAATGAAGGGCAGAAGAGGTCTCAGACTTGAGGTGTACACCCCGTAAGTCAATCCAATTTTTAAAGAACTGTCAATGCTCACTTCCTTCTTCTAGTTTCTTCTAGTGGCAATTTTTGGGGAGGCCAAGTAATACGAGGTCGGAAGAGTACGTTATCCATTTTGTTATCGAATTTATGGTTTTGCTCATGAAATCTTGCTTGTTGGGATAGTTTCGGCTTGGACCTTCTCATTGAATGCGACGAGTACCGGGATCACCCTGATCCGGAGCTGTCTTAGAAACGGCCCGCTGGAAAACTGGCTATACGCTCGTACTGGATACATATGATCGAGTCACTAAAGGTGCTGACCTTTGCTCGGCGGACTGTAATGCGTATCCCCTCTCGTCTCCACTGCACTTAGTATTGGCTCTAAGTTCACGTCCACCGTCTCTTCGTCCCTCAGCTTTCCCCTCCAGGTGCACCAGCAGACCGAGACGAAAGCACCTGTAGGACTAAGCAACAAGTTGAACGCTCCTTCTTTGGCTATATGTGCGAATGCTGCACTGGCTTGTTCGTGAGTAATTGATGCGCTGAGGAGGAGAGGAACAACTATGTTGCCCAATGTTATTGTAACTGTTGACGCGTGGATGTCGGCACTATCTCTCTTTCTTCTCTCTATCTCCCTCCTTTTCCCTCTTGTTTACTTGCGCTTTGTAGAATACCGCATTTACCTCGGCGATTGTGCTTGTGCATCGACCTGGCAAAACAGACAAAGGCGAATGTTGATGTAAGGAGATTGGAGGCTTTGCATAGCTTTGAGTCAATGCGAGCCTGGTTAAGCATACCATGTTCGGGATGCTGTGCTTTGACGGATGAATTCTTCGCAGAACACTCTCCGCTTGACTGAAGTTCTCACCACTATGAATGCATGTTCCGGATCTTCCAATTGACGGCTTCAGTTTTGCAAAAGCGGCCAGTTCTCGCAATACAACTGCCAGTGAGTGATCACTTTAGTTCCACATGCATCTTGTGCGATATCTATATATCAAGACCATGCCAGAGCCGGGGTTAGTGAAGTTGGCTTCAAGTAGGCATCAATCACAGAAGGGGCCCGCTGCGCTAGTACTTCTCTTACTCCTTTGCTCCTATGAAACTTTCTGATACCGCACGGCCTTTGCTCATTCCGTATAATTTCTCTAGGGACTGAATTGGACAAGTATTTTATAAGGTCAGTAACAGGGAGCGAATGTCACGGTCGAAGATTGATATATATAGAAAGAGTACGTGAAGCTAAAAAGTAAAGGAGGCCCCCTGTTGTGGTAGGTCGCCAGAATGTGCTCTCAACTATCCCCAGCTAATACCATGTCAAATAGTCTATGCTATGCATACATGCTGCCTACAGCCTGCGTGACTGACTAATCTACCTAATATCTCAGCCAAATACCCCAAACCTCCTGTACATGAAGTCCCCAATATGTATTCTACAAACAACAAAGGAAAAAGGCACCTTTCCCAGCCTCCTTGGATTCGGATGGAGCCGAAGGACTGACCTGGGGTGCGTGGGCTCGATAGCAGGTGCTTGACTTGTTTCGGTGATTTCCTTTTCTCTGGTTTATTCTTTGAGTTATTCTCTGAGTTAGTAATAGGAACGAAAACTCTTGTAAAAGATTTATACATACTTCTCTGCCATTAATTTATGCTGGTGAGCCAAGTGATGGGTATGGAGAAATCCGAAAGAGATAGGCGCCTTTTAGCTCATTGCGAATGCATCGGTTTTCAAGGTAAGTGCCGATGAGCGGATGCTAAAAGCTCATCAAGCGTTCAGCCTTGTCATTGGACGACTGCAATCAGGTTGACGACTAGTGGCGAGTCCTTTTACACCTTTCTCATAACAAACTGCTTGTTTCCTGAAGCTCACAGCCTTTCCGGAAGAGGAGGAGTCTATTACCGGCATGGGACCAAGTACTGATACGTCGGGGTCTGGGAAGCATCAATGTAAGTATTAAAATACATTGGATTGGCCTGACACTATTCAGATGATGGAATGAGGTGAGATTTCAGTTCGTTAATCCATCCAAGGGTGTACATCTGGCTGTAGAAGTAATCTCGCCGCATTAGGGCCGACATTGCTCGCTTTGGTCTTGATCTCCGTGGTATATATCCGCGTTGGGCGGGAAGAACACTTTCGTAGCCTGAGTATGGAGAGGTACTCGCCAGCTTGAGTGACTTTACCATTTAATTACTATGCGCGTCGAAAGCGCTACTGCCAGAATTGATGGGCGCTTGAGTGAATCTGTCCCCGTCTGGCCAGTCACAAAATCACGTTTCTGCTTACATTATGGGACCCCGAACTTTGTGAACGGCATCCGATCAGACCTTGTCCTGGGAGGGCAACCGTATACATCCTCTGTTAAACACTGCAGTGCAGCCTTGCCGCACTTGCATTTCATGTCATAGTCCAATAAGTATTTAAAGCCAGCCTTCCTTAGTACATTTATTCGTGTTCCTCTCTACTAGTGTGTACTCCTCTTGGCAACCTCGCGGATAAACTCCTTAATGAGTATCTTTCCCTTAGAAAGAGGCCATCTTGAGTTCACTGCTCAGGGTGCGCTTCAACCTTTTGACACTAGTCATTATGCCAAGCAGACGTTGTGAGTCTCTTTGTTGGACGTGTTTGTTCCGACCCCTGGCTCAACATTTGTATTCAGCACATATACTACAGATCTTGCTCACTCCGAACCTGAGGGAACTGCAAAGGAGGATGCTCTTCATTCCAAGGACTCAGGAGCCAAAAAGGAATGGCCTTCATCAGAGAGTGAAGTGAAGGATGATGATTTAGATTTAGAGCCTGTGAGGCCCGAGTAAGTATTTACTTTTCTTCACTGAGAATTTTTCTCTCACTCTGCACAGTCGGGACTTCCACAGGAAGATTATCCATCCTGTCTCTGGCCCAGGACGGCCACTGCACCCTAAGCCTCAAAAGCCACACTGTTAATAACTTCATATGGTTCCTATCATTATCTCGGGCCTTATCATAAATTTCATATAGGAATGAGCACCACTATATTACCGCTATAAATACCTACACTCTCTTGGTCTCCTTATCGGAGAATGATGTAACAGTTCAAACTCAAAATCTTTCACACCTCCCATCTTTATATGCTTATATTGTTCTCATTTGTCTATGGCTCTACTACGTACTCCACTTCTTGTCATTCATTCTTTCTCGCCCTTGCTTGCTCTCCACCTTCAACTTCACCCTTTCATCGTTCCCCCTTTCAAGTATGTCTCTAGAAAATAATATATAAACCCCAAGTCATGCATGTGTTCATTAGGCTCTCTTGAAACCTATGTTCCAGTTGCCTCGGTCTTGAGCTTCTCTCAACTCTCTCTCTCTCTTCATGCCATGCTACAGCGTTAATCGCACTTTCACTAGAGATGACTTCCAATGTTCAAAGAAACGCATGAGTGCCAATAAGACTCACTGTCAGAAGGTGTATCAGTCACATACATTGCGGTGGCATGTTATATGGAGATGTAATGATACCGGCTACCAGAATCGCCAGGTGCTCTCAAAAGCGCTATGAAAGGTGTATATCTTGACAGACATCTCTAGTCAAAAGCTATCCGTTTTCAAGGGCGTCGATCGCGTTTACGCACTTACCCGGATCAGTTCCTCGGTCTCGCTTATATGTACATCAACAGATCTCGATCTGCCCTGCGGACTCGGACCTACTCGGACCCATCTAAGTACTTAAGTACGGGTCCGTCGAGTCCTATGGCTGTGCCACTATCCATTGGCGCTGAGTTTAAAAGTGGGTAAGAGTTCGAAAATCTGCTCTCCCCACTTCCTCTGCATACTTTTGACATGATTATGCTTCGGAATAGACTCAGATAGAGCACAGCTTTCTATCTATTGTTTTCTATGTGCACTATAAACGTACTTTGTGTATGGGTGCTCTCTCGGCACTCCAAAAACATCCCAGACAGAAGGACATTACTTCTGAGTGAAGTCAAAGCAGCATAACCACATGAGACACAGAAAACGATCGTTCAAAAAATACCCACAATTTTGAATTTATGTAGTCCATAAGGCGCAGGCCGTACATGTCACCAGACTAGGCTCATGACCAGCCTGCCTTTTTAGGAGTTAACGGCTACGGCAGTTTACTAGCGTAGCTGTTAACTCCTAAAAAGGCAGGCTGGTCACGAGCCTATCACCAGACCACAAAACCTAAAACTCGCCTCCAAGGTCCTCATCATCTAACTCTCCCTCCAGAATCTCCTTTGCCAGTTCCTTCTCCCGCTAATGACATACTATACAACTGTTCTCGCAGAGTCGTCGCTATCCTTCCTCTCCTTGTTCCTTCTATTTTTATTACATGAATATGTAACTAAGRTCWRAGTTCTGTCCTGCCATTCCCGACCTCGTTTCTTACCTCCCAGACCCCGCACAGTCGCAGTACCCTGAGCATACACTAGCTCTCATTCTTCTTCTAGACCAGGGTCCACGCACCTTGTATAATAGGGGACTTGACGCTCGTTGGATGTATGACTTTTTTGATGTCACGAGCAGGAAGCTAGTGAAAACTCTGCTTTTGTCTAACGAGCTTCCTGACGCCATTGAACGTTGGACGGCCCTTGGCTACTCCTTCGAAGATGCCATGATCCGCAAGTTTTGGCTTTATGGTCCTTTGATTCACTCGGAGGAGTTGGAAGACCATGACGTAGTCTCCGTGAAGGTAGAGGAGATGAGACGAGATGTCGAAGCTTACTCAGGGAAGGAAGATCCATGGAGGAAAACGCGGGAGGAAGACGCGAAAGATACTACGCTCTTCGCAAAGTTGATTCGTGAAGGCCCTCCCAAGACCTTTACAGAGTTCTTTTTCTGGTTGTTTAGGGTCTTCGATGCGCACCTTCCCATAATCGTGGAGTATGGTAGGTATCCTTACAGAAACGAAGCCCAAGGCAGGGATACTACCAAGCGCGAAGAGAAGTATTTGAAGTTGACGAAGAACTTTGGGAAATCATCATTGACGGAGGCCCAGGTGCAGAAGTTAAAGTTGCAGAAGCGAGCTGGAGTATGGGAACCATTGTCTGACAAAGGACCATGGTAAAGAGTTTCAAAGGAACTCCAGAATTCTCGGCATTGCTTCGAATGAGTACTTTAAACATTGTATGATAACTCACCCGTTGTAATTGCATCCAGCTCAATTGTAGCGGTTTAAGTCATCATCATTCCTGGTAACACTGCACCAAGGCCTTTCTTTCTAGCCTTAGAAAGTGTAAGGGAAAGTGTAAGTAAAATCATTGATAGTTTTGCTGGGAAAGATATTTAGAAAGCTCTGATAGTTACTGAGAAAAACTTTGTTATTTTTCTCTGTGATTGGTCTAATATCCCAGCTTGGAAACTTAATGAAATATTATATCTTTTATCTATGGGAAACATAAAGAATCTATGTCGAAAAACAATTTATTTATTGGCCGGGAAAGTGTTGGGAATATGTTTCCTTTCTCGGCCAAAATTCATTAACTTTTCCGGCCGAGAAACAAAATGCGCGTTGACGCGCGTCAACGCGCACCAACACTCACTCGACGCTTGTCAGTTGCTTTCTGCCGTACGCCCACCCACGCCAGTCCCGCGTTAGTGTTCACTGTGTGGCCATCGTCGGTCTTGGCTCTAAACCTTCGTATTTTTTCACCTTTAGCATTTCTCTGCGCGAATCCTGCAACACAGCTTCCCCCTGGTTCCCACTGACTATTCGGATGACGCAGCAGCTGTACGCACTCGAACTTGTTGATGAAGGATGTACACCGAAACATTTGCAGGAAATCGGGACGTCATTCTTGGAGTTTATTTCTCGCAGGTACTGTACGCTGTACGTTCTCATTCCTTTTTTCAATTCATTTTGCAATGGACCTCCGTCTGAACTATTAACCACCAGATTTATGCTGTAAACGTTCACGACGTCGCGGTGTCCGACATTATAGTCTCTGAGTTTGGAACCGACTCTCCTCTTCCTGTTGCCTTCACTTTCTCCAGACAGTCCGACCGCATCACCAATACCCGACTACCATCCACCCATCCACCCGTCCACCCTTCTACCTTTCTCTTTGTCGCGCCGTGTCATCGGGTGTTTTTGCAACATTCCACCTTTGACCGCTCGGGACGCGCCGTCTCTCGACTTTCAAGCACCTATCGATCATCCTTTCAATGCGGCCCTCGGTTTTGGACCCGGGCGGTATAG